>APFE031193711.1:0-18616 GCA_000404065.3 Pinus taeda | reverse complement strand
CATGGCATGGTCCAGTTTAGACTATTGGGCCATCCATCAAGTATGATTAGCAGCAGCATTTGCAGAGCATGATACTGCCCAAAAGATAGTAGTGGCATTTTGACTGGCCACTTTCCTGGTCTTTAGTTTGGGTTCATTTTCACTTTTTTCTTGACCACTTGATTTTCTTGCCTTTTGATTATTCTTTTAAGGCATACCCTCTTTTCATTTTTTAATTTTCATATCATGTACACAAAATATGGAACCTTTGCAGCCTGCAATGATGAACATATTTAGCCCTTCCACTGTCAATCATGAAAGATGAAACCTATTGGTATAGGAACCTAACATCTTCATCCATAGAATCTGCGTACAACAGGTAGCAACAGTAATATACTCTACTTCAGCAATCGACAGAAAAATGGAGGAATGTTTCTTGCTGACCCATGACACTAAGAATTTTCCCAAGAAGAAGGTTGCACCAGAAGTACTCTTCTTGTCATCAAGGCTTTCGGCCCAATATGCATCTGTGTAGGCCTTCAATTTGAAATATTCTCTCTTAGCATAACACAGTCCATATTATGTTGTACCTTGAAGATATTTGAAAATCCTCTTGACAAAAACAACATGACTCTCTTGTGGAAAGACCTAAACTCTAGCCACAATCCCCACTACTTGCATGATGTCTGGCCTTGAAGTTGTCAGATACAATAAGCTTTCTATCATTGACCTGTATCTAGTCTAATTTACCAATGATGTTCCATCTTCTTTGCACAATTTGCAACCTGTAGTCATGGGCATGCAAACTAGTTTGCAATCTTCCAGTCCAAATTTCTTCAAAGTTTCCTTAATATATTTGAATTGGGATATAAACACTCCTTGTGGGGACTGAGTAATTTGCAGACCCAGGAATAAGGATAATTTTCCGATCATGAAAATTTTAAACTCTATTTGCATACATTTTTCAAATTGATGCCCCAACTGTTCCATATTTCTACCAAATATTATATCATCCACATACACAACTACTATCAGTAGATAGTTTCCTTCAGATTTTACATAAATGTTACTGTCAACTTTTCCTTTCTTAAACCCTTGTTGTTAAAGGTACTTATCCAGCCTTTCATACCAAGATTTGGGAGCCTATTTTAATCCATGTATGGGCCTTCTTCAGTTTGCATACGAGCCCTTCATCAGAGGTGAGTATAAATCCTTATGGCTGCTCAATGTAAACTTCTTCTTCTAAACCTCCATTGAGAAATGCAGACTTTACATCCATCTAATATACATTGATATTCTCATGGATGGAAAGAGAAATAAAGATCCTTATAGCTTCCATTCAAACTATAGGTGAAAAGGTTTCCTCGAAATCTACCCCTTCTATTTGGGAATACCCTTTTCAAACCAAACGAGCTTTGTTCCTGATTACTTGACCCTATTCGTTCAGATTTTTCTTGAAAACCCATTTGGTTCCAATAAAAAATTTCTCTCTCAGCCTTGGAACAATCTCCCATGTATCATTCTTTTCAATTTGGTCAAGTTCTTCATTCATATCTCTCACCCAGAACTTGTCTTCACTTACTTGACAGAGGTTCTTGGTTTCTATCTGTGATAACAGAGCCAAATTTGCATAACTTGTACTACCAACAATTTTCCTTCTGGTTGGGACACCATGTCTTTGATCTCCAAGAATCTGACTCTCGGGATGTTCCTTCTGTACATACCTGGAGGGTGTCTTTGGCCTTGAAGTCATGCCTACTTTCTCACCTTCATTGTCTGAATCTATTTCATTCAAATCAACGAACCTCAAATCTAAACTTTCTTCATCATCTGAGTCCATATTACTTTTAAAGGATTCAGGTTGTGAACCTACTTCATCTACTATTACATCGATGCAATCCTAAATATTCTTCTTTTTCTTGTTGAAACAGTTATATCCTTTGATTCAATATAGTACCCGAGCAATATCCCTTCGTTATTACGTGAATCAAACTTTCAATGATTATTATAATTCCTTTTAATGAAGCACTTGATTCCAAACATCTTGAGGTGTTTAACTGATGCAAGTATTCCCTTCCATAAATCATAGGGAATTTTATCACTATTAGTCCTAAGTTGAGTTATCTTTGATAGATATACTGATGTTTGGGTTGCTTCTCCCTAGAAGTTGTGAGACACTCCTGCTTCATCCAACATTTCTCTGGTCATTTCCTATATTGTTTTGTTCTTCCTCTCTACTAATCCATTTTTTTGAGTAGTTCTATCCACTAAGTACTTCCTCCTGATACCGTGCTCTTCACGGAATTCCTAAAATTCTCAAGGTGTACTCTCCCCCTCTATCTGATCTTAAGAACTTTATCTTTAAGTCTTTCTCATTTTCTACTTGAGATTTAAACCTCTTGAAATGCTTGAATGCTTCCAATTTTTCATTTAAGAGGACAATCCAAGTGGCCTTCGTGAAATCATCAATGAGCAACATGAAATAACTCTCTCCTTTTGAGTTTTTTGCTCTAGTTGGGCCACAAATGTCTGTGTGAATGAGCTCCATACTTCTAGATGATGAGAACTCTTTTGACTTGAAAAGAGTCCTAGTTTTATTTTTGCAAAATGTGTTATCGGGCTTCGACAGTCTTGGTAACCCTCTCACTACTCCCATATTGCTTAATTTTATCAAGCTGTCAAAATTCATATGCCCAAGCCTCTTGTGCCACAACCATGATTCACTTGTTTTGCTTAAATCATAGTTAACCCTATAATCGTCAAACACGTATAAATTATTGTGGGTTCTGATTTATTTTCCCACCAGTTTTCCATTCTTTATGTTGTGGATCTCATAGTTTTTAGATCGAAAGGTCACATCATAGCCATTATCACACATTTGGCTAACACTGAGCAGATTGTGCTTAATACCTTCTACATACAGCACATTCTGTGCTTTTGTTTTTTTATCAAGACTAAATACACATTTACCTTTGATTCTTGTTGAAGCATTGTTTCCAAAGGTGACATTGCTTCCTCTGTCCTTTTCTTTAAGTGACAAAGTTTTCTCTTGTCCCCAGTCATATGTTGGAACAACCACTATCCACATACCATTTGTTTTCTTGATTATGATTTGATAACACAAGTCCTCACTACATGCCTTTTTTTGTCTTTCATTTCCATATCCCTTTATCCTTTTGGATAGTTGTCTATCTAAAATTTTGGGTGGTAGACATGTATTTAGACTTGCATCTGCACTCACTAGATTTGTGCCCAAAATTACTACATTTGAAGCATTCTACTTCACTTAGCAAGGGAGAGAAGGAATTCTAATTTCTGAGAGAGGATTTTTGATATTTAGAATTTTGATGTGTACTATATCTGAGATTTTCATCTCTTTCAACTTTGATCCTTCTATAGTCAATAGATTTATGTCCAAAGATATGAGATTATGTAGGAAAATACCTTGATCGTATGACTGATTGGTTCATTCTCCATTGACAATCTCCTCTTTGCCCTGTTATTCTTTTTTCTTCATTAATTATTTCATGGAGCTTCTTCCCATGGCCCTATGGATCTTTGAATCCTGCGAACCTGAATTTTATCTTCCCCATAGAAGATTCTTTTGTATTAGAGTATCCCAGATTGGTTTTGATTCCTAAGGGCCTTTGACTATTCACGATTTGATCTAGTCTCCTTTTCCCTTCGACAAATATTTCATTTAATCCCTTATTGATTGTTGTTCTCTCAAGATCAATTCTCAGAGAGACAACCTCTACTTCAAGGCTCTGACAATTCTCTTCCCATTCTTGGATTAGATATTGAATAACTTCTTCTTTTCATTTAGCCTCCTCCAGTTTAACTTTCAAAGACAAAATATCATCTTTGCATGTTTGTGAGATTGTTTCCCTTTTTAACTTGAGTAGCTCTTGTTTCAACTGCTTATTCTCCTCTTCCAGTCTCTCACGATTTCCTTATTTTTCTTCTAGTATAAGGACAAGTTGTCTTTTCTCTTGGTACCTTCCTCAAGCTTTTATTTTTGATAGGAAAACTCATCATTGTCATATTTATGCATACCTTCCTCTGCACGTTGTAACTGTTCCTTCAGTTTTTTATTCTTCTTCCTTGCTTTCTTTAACTCGTCGAGGGCATTGATGAGTTCCCCTTCAAGGTACACTAATTATTCTTCCTCCTCCTCTTCGGAGTCCATAATAGCTTGTTTCTTGGAGTCTGTTCTAAAGGCCATAAGAATATACTTATCTGACTCATTCTCTGATGATCTAGGTGGCTCTAGAGAGACACATGGGACAAAGAGGGCTTATGAATGCTTGAAAATCAAAGTGTTTAGAATTACTTCAACCTGGGACCAAAGCGTAGATTTCGTCGTCCTGATCGTGGAGGTGCGAACGGTTCATCAAACCAAGCTCGTATGAGGGAGAACGGGCCAGTCAAAGTTTTGGTCAAAGTTAGTCTATGAGCCAGGTTTAATTGTTCTAAAATTTGATTGACCTCGAGGCACAAACCTAGCTCCCGACATTGGTCGAAATTTTTGCCTCGTTAACTTTCCCAATGACCCTCATTTTCTATAATTTTCAAAACAACCTCCCTCTTTATAAAAATAAAAAATATATATAATTTGTTATGAGGTGGCAGGCCACCACCCCCGCCACCCAAAAATTTCATAACAAAATTATTATTATAAGACCGACGGTCCATAACTCCCCACTGGCCTAATTGTCCCTACCCTCCATCGCATATTATTAAACATATGTATTTTAAGGCCGACGGGCCATAACCTCCCGCTAGCCAAATCGCATCAATATATATATGTTTAGGATCAGTGGCCATAACCCCCGCTGAACCCTCCAAACCGCCGCATAACCATATATTTTTATTAAGGGGTGGGTGGGCCACCAGTGGTGGACCCGGCCCACACCCCATCGTCCTAACCTCCATACCTTAAATACGCTGACACCTCAAAACATGGTCGATTGCCAATTTTGTATATCGTCGATATTAAACAACGCTGATCACTGATTCTTAAAGCGTCGATCGTTGATATTAAATAGTGCCAATCACCGATATTAGACAGCACCGATAGCGGGATTAAGGGACTGCCGGGGGTCAAACCCACCCGGCCCACGTGGCCAGCCCCGAACAGGTGGCCCCAAATATAAAACATGAACCAAAAAACTGTTAATGCCAAGTTCAAACAGTGCAACCAATGCGGGCAGGAGATATAGGGGTAGGCCGCCCAATGCGTACCCAAACCCCCATTAATATATATCATATCGGTTTATAAAAATATGTATGGAGGGGTGGGATTTGATCCCCCAACCCCTCCTCAACCATATGCTTCATTTAACCATTGCACTGTGTTGTCGCACAGATTGTCACGACAATGCTCAGACCGGGGGCTGTCACCTTGATCCCCAATCTCTTCGTTTAAGCCTGTCTCTCGTGGCTAAGGGGGGTAGACCCTATGGGAAAATGGATGACCAACTGAGGACCAGTTGGGTTGGGAGACACGAAGGGAAACAAGCACTAATTTGATTTTATTAAGTTAATAGACTAGTGCCTTATGAAATAAATGATTAAACGATTATTTATCAAATTTTGTAGGAATATGGGCTCATTAAAAATCGTTAACCATCAAACAACTCAAACAAAGCTTAACTTTTACCAAATGCAAGATAATCAATAAGTTGATTCTCCAGCAATTAAAATTCCGAAAGATAAAGTGCTTTAAATAACCACGTAGAGTGCTATCCAGAGATCACATTCATGTAGTTAATCTTCAAATGAACATTTAAGCATGTTTAACCATATAAAGAAATGATAAATATTATTCTCACATCAAAATTTTAGCCTCAGCAGAAAAGATAAAACATAACAAATTCTTGAGCCAAGACTGAAATTGGCAAAAAAATTCCAAATTTTTCAAATAAAACAAAATTAAGCTAACAGAAATCTAAATAAATAAAACTTAAATCTAAAGAAAAATCTAAAAAAAAAATTACTTTATTTATTTTTTATTTTTTTAACTTAAATAAAAGATTTAACTAAAACCTTAAAGCTACAACCTTTTTATGATTTTTTATATTTTTTATTTAAATGAAAAAAAAAAAGACTAAACAAACTTACTGAAATCTTAAATCTAAATCTAAAGTAAGGATTTATTAAATCTAAAACTATAAAAAAATCAAAATTAAAATCTATTTTGAAAAGGACTCTTTTTTAACTTTTTCTTTTTTTATAAAAATAAACTTTAAGGAAAATCTAATTCAAAATTCAAACCCTAAACTAAACTATGCGCTAAATTAAAAAAAAAAAAATCTCAGAACTAATCTAAATCTAAGAAAAATGAAAAATGCAACCGCTCACTTGATCATAGATATAAAAATAAAAATTCCAAAATCTAAACTAAACTATGTAACTCTTCTAAAACCTAGAACGCATTAACCCAAAAAGGAATCGTACGCAAAAAAAAAAATCAAATGCTTGGTGTTTGCAGGAATATGTTGACAGTTGTAATCAAGAAGGAAGAGACTGAGTTGCGGGTTGAGGACATAGGCTAGAGAAGTTTCGATGGCAGAAATACGTAGAAGAAATGCAGCGTGAAAAGGAAAACACACATGTGACTGCGTGAGGGTGTTGCTGGCAGCAATACAAATAATAGACGAATTGCAACTATGTTTTGGATTTGCTGATGGCGTGAGGGAAAAGAGAACGGTTTTTTGCTTTGAAGAAGAGACCAAAACTCACACAAGATGGAGCTGAAACTACGCAGGAAGGGAAAAAGGCAGGCAAATCGAAGGGTAGAACTGAGGAAACCACGCAGGTCTAGAAAAAAAGCGTTGGGTAACACATAGTGTCAAAATGGATTGTATGAAGCAACACGTGGACATGAGGGATGGCGGAAAGATAATGAAAAGTTGGAAGGAGGCGTGGAGAGCGCTGGAAACGTAGGTTGGAGCTGCGTGTAGCTTGAGGATAACTGCAATGAAAGGATCTGGCATAGATGAAATAAGCCTTTACGTTGAATCTTTGAATGACAGTGCTTTTTGCAGGATAAAGATGGATTTTCATGAGGCAGCAGTAATAGAGGCATGCGTGGTGGTTTTGATGGAGGAATATGGAGCTTGGAACTTTTTCTGGAACCTTAAAAAAATTTAACTTCCTTTGCTTTTGATGGAAACCCTGCAACAATTTTTTGGATCTGAAGATGACTGGATTTGAAACCCTTGAACAACACAACAATGTCCCTGTAGAAAACTGGTTGTGAGGCCAGATCTTACCCCAGGGCCTAGATCTGGCTTCCAACAAGAAATCTCTTCCTGCAAAAATAGGGAAACCAGAGGCAAAATATGCAAGGACAAAACCCAAAATTTAACTAAATAATTACATCTTTTCACAAGTTAAAAGGCTCTAAGCAGCCAGATCTGTCATTATGCACAGTCATATTTTTCAAAATTTCAGATTTACTATGAGATACCTCAGAAATCTCTCATGCATTCATAAAACAAACTTAAATGATAAACCCAAGATTGAAACTGGCTCGGCTCTGTAAAGGAATTCTTGCGAGAGTTGGTTGGTTCAGTCGAGAACTTCCCCAAATGCCCACTGATCTTCTCAATAAGGGCTTCCTACACAACTCACTTCAACCATCAATAAAGAGAGAAAAAACAATCATAGATTCCAGATACAATGGAGATACCTGCCATTATTTCAGAAATCTTATTACCATTCAAACCCTAGTAAGTGAACAAGATACCTGTATTCAACAATACTCTACATCAAGCTATTACTAATGGCTGAAAAATAAAAATATGCAGAAAATAAAACAACTCACATCACTTCAGGAGAGTAACACCAGCAAGATTTCAAACCCAAAGTCTTTCTTTATTAGCACCAGAAAAAGTTTACAAGAGAGCTTTCTTCAGCACAAGACTCACAGATCGAATGATCTCAAATGACCCCTAGCACCCTATTTAAAGGAAAAATTCCCAACGGCTAGTTCGAGTGATCCATGTCAAAATGATCTCAGCCGTCGATGAGGATTAAAACATCTTTTAATCTCATCTGTCGAATTTTTAGATGCATTAAAAAATTGAAATTCTGCATTTATTTATTCAAAAATTTGACCTATTATTATTATTTTATTACTTTTAAATTTATTTTTTTTTTTATTTTTTTATTATTATTAATTATTATTATTATTATTATTATTTATTATTATTATTTAATTTATTTCTTTTAATGGATCCTCGAACCTAGCCCTTTTGGAAAAATCACCTAGGACCTAGGACTTAGGACTTATGAGGGGATTAAAACATTTTCTAACCCTCAAGGCACTTTACATCATGACTTTTACAATTTTACATCTCAAGGGGGAAAACCCATTTGACATAGACCCTCATAAACCACCCAGTTCTACGACCAAATATAATCTAGCAGATTAACACACTAGGATTCCTCTAAGATTCTAATGACGAAATTCATTCTGGCTTTGGGGTTAGGCTGAAGGAAAACTCTACCGATCATGGATCGGTGAGACAAAAAACCTTCCGGAACGTAGATTATCACTAGAAAATTAGGTCCACCTAGGAAATTTACATACATGACTCAGCTCTGCTAAGATTATTTGAAAAATTACACATGTAGACTGGGTTTACAACATAATATGATCAAGACGATGATCACTGTCGAATGGCATGGACACATCAATCAAGCACTATCCCTTTTGCGAAGAAAAAAGGGGTGTACTGCTATGGGAAGTTGACACGCAATGGTCAACATCTGGCTCTACTTGGGGACACGTTGCTGCACTACAGGAATGTGAGAATCCAGAATCTGCATCCACGCAACACACAATAGAAATAAGTAGCGTCCATCCAAAAATCATCATATAACATTTAAGCACATGAAAGATATAAGCTCTTCATTTATTAACAAGGAAAGTAAATCTAATCCTAAAACAGAAATAAAATGTTGAAATAACATGGAGTAGGGTTACAAATACAATACAAAGAATGCCCTGTGGCATCAGATATCATCTTTGAAGAATAGCTTGAGCATTTGGCCATTCGCAGGTAGATCAAGTGGTTCGCCATCCAATCTGCTCAAGTGGAATGAGTTTGGTCTAGCTATATCTTGAATGATGTATGGTCCCAACCACAAATTGTCAAACTTCCTATGTTTTCCTGGTTTTTCATTCTTGTGATCCCAAAGAAGTACCATATCTCCCACCTGCAAAGATCTAGATCGAGAGAATTTATCGAAGCTTTTCTTAATGTTAGATTGATTTTTACATATAGCATCAAAAGTTGTCCTACGAGCTTCATCTAACTCCATAATCTGATCTATTCTATTCTGAACAACAGCTTTATTAGTAGAAAAATTCTGAAGGAGCTAATAAGCTAGCAATTTCAGGTGCACTAGTAAGATTACATCCAAGCCATAAACTAATTCAAGGGGAGATTTACCAGTAGCTTTCTTCTTAGTGATTCTATCTGCCCACAAAGCATACTTGATTTTGCTATCCCATGAACTCTTATTATCTCCTACTATCTTCTTGATAATGGTTATGAGATTCTTGTTACTTGATTCAGCCAGACAATTACCCTGAGGATAGTAATTTGACGAATGAGATAAGACAATGCCATACTTGAAACAAAAAGATGAACACTCTAAGGAACTAAAAGCTTTGGCATTGTCAATAGTGATCTTAGCAGGGACACCAAATCTAGTAATGATATTATTCTCAATGAAATCCATAATAACCTTTTCAGTGGCATTCTTAGCAAGAATGGCTTCAACCCATTTAGTGAAATAATCTGTGGCAGTCAAAATCCATGAGTAGCCATTGCTAGAATTTTCATGTAACTTCCCTATGAATTCCAGACCCCAATCCTGAAAAGGTGCCTCTATAATGACAGGTTGTAGGGGCAGGGCAGCAGGCTTCTACTTCCCAGTGAAAAGTTGACAGGCTTGACAAGTTCTAACAAGCTTATGCACATCAGAAAAAATTGAAGGCCAATAATAACCAGCTCTCAGGATTTTGTGGGCGGTAGTTCTAGTAGCATAATGACCACCACAAAATCCTGAATGAAACTCAGAGATTAATTTCTTGGACTCAATCTCATCACCACACCTAAGCACTATGCCCTTAGGATTTCTCCATCCAAGGCCATCCTTCATAAGGCAATACTTAGTGGCTTTTAGTCTAAGAGCCCTTCTCTTATGAGCAACTAAATGGTTAGGACATGCAAGATTCATCAAGTAATAAACTGTGACCTTGTACCACTCATGCTCTCCTAATCTTTGCAACTCAGGCGAAGCTAGATTGCTAAGACAAAATAAACCAAGAGTCTTTTCGTTACCTTTAGTCAACATTTGAGCCAAACCTTGGCCTTTGACTAGCTTGGTGGGTCTGATCTCTAAATCATATTCTTGTATTTTAGTAACCCACCTAGCGCGAGTCCCTAAGCAATCAGTTTGAGTTAATATATCTTTAACAACAGAATGTGGGACGCAAGCAATGATTTTAGAATAACCCACATAAGTTTCGAAGTGCTTAAGAGACTTGACCAAGGCATAAGTCTGCTTTTCCATGGTATTGTACTTCAATTCAGAATTTTGAAGTGCTCTACTCATGAAAGAAATAGGCTACTCGTGACCTTCTTTATTCTTTTGCAGCAGGACACCAGCAATGGTATCTTCGGAAGTGAAAGAAAAAATCATGAAATCCTTGGAATAATCGAGACTAACTAAGACAGGAGCTCTTGCAATAGTGCATTTGATTTCTTGAAAAGCCTTTTTGTTGTCTCCTTTCCAAACAAATTTTGCATCTTTCTTTAGAAGACTTTGAATAGGCTTAGCTATTTCTGCGTAATTTGGAATAAACCTTCTAAGAAAATTTGTCTTTCCAAGGAAAGACTGAAGGGATTTAGGATTATGAGGAAGGGGGATCTTTTGGATTGTTTCAATTATTTCAGGATCAATCTTGATTCCATCCTTAGAAATGATATGGCCAAGTAATTTCCCTTCGGTTACTCCAAAAATAGACTTAGCCTAAGATGGTTTACATGACGGATACCATCTTTAGAAAATACAGTAAGATCATCTTGATAAATCTCAATAAATTTCTCAATTAACCCCTTGAAGGCATAATCCATAGCCCTTTGGAATGTAGCCCCGGTGTTGGTTAACCCAAACAGCATTCTAATGTATTCAAAAGTACCCCATGGCATGGTGAATTTGGTCTTATGACGATCTTCCTTTTTAACCCACACCTAATTGTACCCAGAAAAACCATCTAGCAATGACATCATTCCAGAACCGGTTACTCTTTGCAACAAAGTCTCCATGTTTTGCAAAGGGTAATTATCTTTCTTGCATGCTCGAATAAGGTTTCAAAAATTGACACAAAGCCTTATCGTACCATTCTTTTTCTTAACAATCACCAGATTTGAACACCATGTCGAATGCCTTGTTTGAGCGAAATTCCTGTTGCAAGCATTTTCGCAAGCTCTTTCTGAACCAAAGGGGTAATTTAGGATTAATTTGCCTAAGTTTTTAGCGAAAGGGTATAGCGTTTTCATCTTTTAAGGGGATAGTATGTTCCATGACATCTTCCCTATATCCCTTTAATTCATCATAAGAAAAAGCTAAAACATCTCGATATTTGCGAAGTAAATTAGTTAACTTTTTTTCTTTCCTCCACACTAGTACCTTTACCAATTTTAACAATCTTTGGGTTTTCAGAAGTACCAATGTTTATCTCGAGATATTCGCCTGGGTCCATCTTATTTTCTTCTCTCAACTTCATGGCATCATGCCGATCAAAATGTTGCTCTAAGGCAATCACATTCCTAGGAGTAGGATTTATGATATGCTCATATTTTAAAGATCCATCCTCCTCAGAATCTATCCGAAATCCTCAAACCAATCCAAACTATTAAGAAAATGATTGACTTGCTTTTCATCATTAAAGACTTGCCAATGCTCTGAATTATCTGGAACATATGGTCTAAATATTACTTCCATTTTGATCTTATCCTTAATTAGCTCATCAGATAACTGGAAAGTAGTAGCAGCTACGGCAAGTTCATCTGCCAAACTATTTTGCTCTCTTGGGATAGCTTTGAGGTCAAGGGCATCAAAGTGCTCAATAGTATCCCACACAACATTTCGATAATTTATCAATCTTTGATTTTTACATGTGAATTTATTTTTATGCTGCATGATAATTAAATCAAAATCCCCCTTAATGCTAAGCAAAGTAATCTTCAAAGACTTTGCCAATTCAAGACCCAACAATATAGCCTCATATTCAGCGACATTGTTGGTTGCTTCAAATTCTAATCGATAGGAAAACTTGAAAATGTGATCAAGGGGAGATTTAAGCACTATTCCAGCACCTTTACCATGCCTATCTGACACACCATCGAAGTACATGTACCAAACTCTATCATTGAGATCCTTAATCTTATCATCAGGAGGGATTATGAAATTAGACATGATGGCATAGTTCCCAATGTCAGATTGCTCTTTGATTATCTCGTTGTGAGGTCTCTTAGGGTCTTCGACATGAAATTTTCTTTTGGGCTCTCTACTTAGTCTTACAAAACCATCACCCCTAGGAGAAGGAACCATAGCATATGACCAATTCATTTGAATACTTCCTCCTAGATCAGAGGCCCACTTTCTGGATAAAAGCATACCCCATGCATTAGGCACATCCACCACAACAATGTCCATAACAATCATGATGTCTGGGTAAATTGATAGATGAACTTGCAAATATTTGATCAAACCATGCACTTCAATTTTCTTAGAATCCATGGCACATATGTTATAGTAGGGTCTAAAAACTCTTAAGTTAAGATGTTCCATGACCCTTTTAGTCATTACACAAGTTTATGCACCAAAATCCAACATGCAATTATTCAATCTATATCCATTAACTAACAAGGTGATAAAGAAAGGCTGGTGATCTTTGTTATCCGCATCTAAACTTTGCAAATAGATGGGAGCATTGTGATATTCAACTTCCCGAGTCTTCTATTAAGAAGTATTTATTTGAGGACCTTGAATAGCTTTTAGTAACTTATCTCTTTGGGAAGGGATTTTAGCGATTTCGGAGACAGGAACTCAGATTTTCGCATTGTTGAACCAACTTCCCAAATTGATATCTAATCCAGAGTTTAAACCAGGGTTAAAGGTTCGAGGGGGAATTTGATTCCCGCTCTTATCTTTATCCCTTCTCTGATAGGTCAAACCTTTATCTCTAGTGATTTCCATGATTTGCTTGGGAGAGGGTTTTTCACCATATAACCTAGCCAAAATGTCATCTTCATTTTCAAGGTTATTTATACTAAAAGCTGATGAAGAATTCATAACATCACAACTATTTTCCTTGACCTCTATCCAATCATGCATAGACAAAGGAGACTTGCTACCTACTATATTTATTTTATCACCTGCCCCAAACATTCCCTTATCCAAGATTCTTCTAACGATGGGGCAAGTGGCTTCTTCATGAAGAGCATCACAAACCCAACAGTAAGGAGGAGCATTATCAACCAAATTAGTAAACAGATTAGGAGGTCTCTGCTCACTAGATTGACCCTTCTTTTGCCAATTGTTATTTCTATTATTATTATTTCGAGGCTGGAAATTTTTCATTTGTGCTCTCTCCATTTGGACCAACCTATTTTGCAAAGTGGATATCTCCTTATTATGATTAACTTCCATGGTTTCAATCTTTTGAAGCAATTTGAGAACAAGTTTGCTTTCAGGCTCTTGAACTACTTTTCCTATAGGTTCTTTTAGTTTCATAGCAGCCCTATCGAAACCTGGGATCTCAGACTTCCCAGATGCTACCTTGTATTTTTCAAGCTCTATAGCTAAGGCTTGGCAATCCCTATAATCATTAAGTCTAACACACCGCAATTCATAAGATGGCTCAGGACTAAAGGCATCAATGTAAAAATCTCAAAGAGATTTGTCGGTAGATTTATAGTCTTGAGGTAATTCTTTAATAATATCATTAAACCTTTTATTAAATTCTTCAGCAGTTTCATTCTCTCTCTTTTTTATTATGTTGATAGCTTTCACAAGGTGTCTTCCTTCTCTCTTATCTGCATACTTTTCCTTAAAGGAATTAACAATCAATTGTAAGGAATCAAATGAATTTTGACGCTTTTCCGTAAACCGATCTAAAGCATCACCCTCCAAAGTCAAAACAAAAAGGGTCATTTTAACATCTTCATGATTAAAATCAGCGGCCCTTGCATACTTCCCCAGGCATGAACTAAAATATTTCAAATGTGAATTAGCACTGATTGCGTTATCTCCCTGAAAGATAGGCAATTTATCCATTCCATGTTTTGGAATATCATTGGGATAACCCTAAATGTTAACAAAGTTACACGAGGAAAATATGTGCATGATGTCTTGCTCAACTGGACTAGTAAAAAGTAAATGGATATCAGAGAGAGCTTCTTATCTGAGGTTAACAAGAAGTGTATGAGAAGAGAGTCTGTGTAATCGTACCCTGAGGGCCCTTTCAGGATCAGGAGCAAGATTGCACAGACTGCTTGGATGTCTTCTAGTATACACTCTTATAGATAACATATGAAGTGGAGTCGCCACCTGGACAGGAAGTGAAACACGTAAAAGCTCGAAATGAAAGGACCAAGGATAGAAAAAACTCTATCCCCGGCAACGGCGCCAAAAAATGTTGTCGCACAGATTGTCACGACAATTCTCAGACCGGAGGCTGTCACCCTGATCCCCGATCTCTCTGTTTAAGCTTGTCTCCCGCGGCTAAGGGGGGTAGACCCTATGGGAAAATGGATGACCAACTGAGGACCATTTGGGTTGAGAGACACGAAGGGAAACAAGCACTAAATTGATTTTATTAAGTTAATAGACTAGTGCCTTATGAAATAAATTATTAAACGATTATTTATCAAATGCTGTAGGAATATGGGCTCATTAAAAATCGTTAACCATCAAACAACTCAAACAAAGCTTAACTTTTACCAAATGCGAGATAATCAATAAGTGCTTAATGGCTTAATGATACTCCAACAATTAAAATTTTGAAAGATAAAGTGCTTTAAATAACCACGTAGAGTGCTAACCAGAGATCACATTCATGTAGTTAATCTTCAAATGAACATTTAAGCATGTTTAACCATATAAAGAAATGATAAATATTATTCTCACATCAAAATTTTAGCCTCGGAGAAAAGATAAAATATAACAATTCCTGAGCCAAGATTGAAATTGCACAAAATTTCAAAAATATTTTTATATTTTTCAATAAACAAAATTAAGCTAACAGAAAATCTAAATAAATAAACTTAATCTAAAGAAAAATCTAAAAAAAAAAAAATTATATATATATATATATATATATATTATATATATATATATATATTATTATATATTATTTTTTACTTTATTTTTTTATTTTTTTTTTTTTAACTTAAATAATATTAACTATAACCTTAAAGCTACAACCCTTTTAGATTTTTTATATTTTTTTTTATTATAATGAAAAAAAAAGACTAAACAAACTAACTGAAATCCTAAATCTAAATCTAAAGTACGGATTTATTAAATCTAAAACTATAAAATAATCAAAATTAAAATCTATTTCGAAAAGGACTCTTTTTTAACCTTTTTTTTTATAAAAATAAACTTTAAAGAAAATCTAATTCAAAATTCAAACCCTAAACCTAAGTATGCGCTAAATTAAAAAAATAAATCTCAAAACTAATCTAAATCTAAGAAAAATGAAAAATGCAACCGCTCACTTGATCATAGATATAAAAATAAAAATTCCAAAATTTAAACTAAACTATGTAACTCTTCTAAAACCTAGAACGCATTAACCCAAACAAGAATCGTACGCAAAAAAAAAAATCAAATGCTTGGTGTTTGCAGGAATATGTTGACGGCAGCATTCAAGAAGGAAGAGACCGAGCCACGGGTTGAGGACGCAGGCTAGAGAAGTTTCGATGGCAGAAATACGCAGAAGAAATGCAACGTGAAGAGGTAAACACACAGGTGACTGCGTGAGGGTACCGCTGGCAGCAATACAAAGAATAGACGAATTGCAACTACGTTTTGGATTTGATGATGGCGTGAGGGAAAAGAGAGCGGTTTTTTGCTTTGAAGAAGGGACCAAAACTCAGAAAAGATGGAGCTGAAACTGTGTAGGAAGGGAAAAAGGCAGGCAAATCGAAGGGCAAAACTGAGGAAACCACGCAAGTCTGGAAAAAAAGCGATGGGTAACACACAGTGTCAAAATGGATTGTTTGAAGCAACACGTGGACATGAGGGATGGCAGAAAGATAATGAAAAGTTCGAAGGAGGCGTGGAGAACACTGGAAACATAGGTTGGACCTGCGTCTAGCTTGAGGATAACTGCAATGAAAGGATCTGGCGTAGGTGAAATAAGCCCTTACATTGAATCTTGAATGGCAGTGCTTTTTGCGGGATAAAGATGGATTTGAGTGAGGCAGCAGCAATAGAGGCCTACGTTGGGGTTCTGATGGAGGAATATGGAGCTTGGAACTTCTTCTGGAATCTTAAAAAAAATTAACTTCCTTTGCTTTTGATGGAAACCCTGCAACAATTTTTTGGATCTGAAGATGACTGAATTTGAAACCCTTGAACAACAAAACAATGTCCCTGTAGAAAATTGGTTGTGAGGCCAGATCTTACCCCAAGGCCTAGATCTGGCTTCCAACAAGAAATATCTTCCTGCAAAAACAGGGAAACCAGAGGAAAAATATGCAAGGAAAAAACCCAAAATTTAACTAAATAATTACAGTGTTTCATAAGTTAAAAGGCTCTAAGCAGCCAGATCTGTCATTTTGCACAGTAACATTTTTCAGAATTTCAGATTTACTATTCGATACCTCAGAAATCTCTCATGCATTCATAAAAAAAACTTAAATGTTAAACCCAGGATTGAAACTGGTTGGGCTCTGCAAAGGAATGCGTGTAGGAGTTGGTTGGTTTAGTTGAGAACGTCCCCAAATGCCCACTGATCTTCTCAATAAGGGTTTCCTGCACAGCTCACTTCAACCATCAATAAAGAGGGAAAAAACAATACTAGATTCCAGATACAATGGAGATACCTACCATTATTTCAGAAATCTTATTACCATTCAAACCCTAGTAAGTAAACAAGATACCTGTATTCAACAATACTCTACATCAAGCTATTACTAATGGCTGAAAAATAAAAATATGCAGAAAATAAAATAGCTCACAGCACTTCAGGAGAGTAACACCAGCAAGATTTCAACCCCAAAGTCTTTCTTTATTAGCACCAGAAAAAGTTTACAAGAGAGCTTTCTTCAACACAAGACTCACAAATCGAATGATCTTAAATGACCCCTAGCACCCTATTTAAAGGAAAAAATCCTAACGGCTAGTTCGAGTGATCCCTGTCAAAATGATCTCGACCGTCAATGAGGATCAAAACATCTTTTAATCTCATCTGTCGAATTTTTAGATGCATTAGAAAATTGAGATTCTACACTTATTTACTCAAAAATTTGACCTATTATTATTGTTAGGATATTCCGACACGTAGGAATAGTTAAGTATAACTTGGTCTAGTATAGAGTTAGGTAAAGTGTGTTTCTTTAACATGTACATTTGTAACTTACAATCCGACGGTCACGATATGTAGTGATCCAACAGTTCATTATCTCCTCGGTATTACCGACACTTGATCCGTGGCTTGACACCCGATTGGTCCATGAATTCTATTTAAAGCACATGGAGGGTCATTTGTAGGTTCACCGTGCATGAGAGAAGCTTATGTAAATTTTCATTCTTTTATTAATAAATTGCCTGTAGAAGCCACGTTGGCACAGGCTGTGGACTGTTTCCCTCTCTGAGGGTTTTAACCACGTCAAAATACTGGTGTATTGATCTGTGATCTGTTTGTGAGTGGTGCCCTTTTGGTGTTCTATCTGAGGAACTTACCCTGTATATTCCTACATGGTATCAGAGCTATTTGAGGGTCGCGTCCGTTGTTGATCCAAATCTGAAGTCGGTAGAACTGCATGCGACTGCCATCTCCTAGATCTGTTGTTTTTTACTGCTTTCGGGCCAAGAGGACTGCTCTGTTGTGTTGGGAGCATCTGTTCCAGTGAGGAATCCCTTTCGTTTCACGCGAAAAGGTTTCCGGTAGCCCTAGCTGCGTCATTTTTTTGGATCTGGAGGTATACAGTGTTTATTTGCAGTTTACTTTTATTTTCTCTCTGTTTATTTTGGTTTCGGTTTATTTAGCTTTTTTTTTTTTACCGGATCTACCTTTCATTTCTGCGTATGCTCTTTGCCCTGCGACTCTGTGCGATCTGGGCAAATCAAAAACAGAAATGAAGAATTTTTTTTCATGCGTATGTTATTTTCCCTGCACCTTAGTGTGATCTCGGAAAATCAGAAACATTGAGGAAAATATTTTGTTTCCGGGTAAAGCTAACTTTAAGCTGTAAGGCTTGTTTTTTTTGCATGTCCGTGTTGGGTTTTGTGTTTTTGTTTTGTAGGGAGAAAAAGAGCTTTCTCAAGTAAGCACTCAATCCAAAGCATCCGTGACTAAAAGAAAACAAACCCCCCCCCC
>APFE031193710.1:4844-17429 GCA_000404065.3 Pinus taeda | reverse complement strand
AACAAAAAAAAAACTAAAAACCTCTCAACAAGACAAAACATTCCATCAATAACTAATAGATACACCCAAACACTACATAATATATTAACTTAATTAAAATTAAAAATTAAAATATTTCAAATTTCTCTTATATCTCTCCCTATCAAAAGGAAAAAAAACTAATGGATGACACATTACTTTGACTTTGGCATTTTCTGAGGAGATATTAAAAAATATTCTCAAATCAATTATGAAAAACTTCCACCGATTTAAAACAAATCCCACCGTCAATTATAACATTCACATAATTCAGTTTCAGAAAATGAAATCCTTCAATTTAATTACATTTTATTTTGTTTAAAGACAAAAATGCAATGCCATCAATACCACATGGCACCACATCATTCTTCATAATATCTCTCAGTGAATCAACAGAGATGGACGGTTAGTCAAAAGTAACCGTTAAAGTCAAGCAAAGATCGTGTAAAGAGTTAGTCTTCTACTTCCCCTTTAACTCAAGCAAAGTCCATTTCCTAGGAAAGTCCCACTCCATTTATTGAATCCCCAATAATTCAATATTTTCAGTATTTGTCTTTTTCAATGAGCCAACATTTATATAGGTCTCTCATTCATAATTCTATGATTTTCCATCTTTGTCTTTATCAATGAGACAAACATCCATACAAGTTAGGTTAATCTGTTTATGAGAATTGTGACAAGCTTGACTTTCACTTTGTTAAATACAAAAATATGATTATGAAATAATAAATTATAAATGGTTAATATTTTCAAGACTTTAAGAGGGTTTTTCAAAATGGATTTGATTTAGCACTTAATTAGAGTCTATTTCCATGTAATTGAGAAAATTTTTATTTTAATAATATATATATAAAAAAGCATATTGCAATTTATAAGTATAAAATTAAATTTCAGTTTTTTTAAAATCAAATATATTTTTTTTTTATAAGTATGTAACATTTTTCAAAATACAAACATAAACCATGACTTATGCACATGAAAAGAATAATGACGGTTTAAAAAGTTATAGCTTTTTTCAACACTGTAGAGTACGAATGTTTTAAGATTTCATATAAATTTTTTTATAGATTTTATTTTGAATTTTAAAAAGTGAAGAGGTTTTAAATTTATAAAAATATAATATATATAGAGTAAGCTTATTTCATAGTAGATGGATTTGTTTTAGTGGGTGATCTTATAGGAGAATTTTTTCCTAGATTTGTTTTTAGTCGGTAACTAGTAGTGCCTAAGAGCCACCAGTGTAGCTGATGTATTGTGTCATTCAATCTATGCTCCCCGAGCCAGTCATATGTCTCTTCGTCCATTTGTCGAGAGCATATGTTTGAAGGTGGGCAATCTAATCCTAAAGGTATGTTTTTCATTGTGCAATCGGGTGCTTATGTTTTTTTTTTTCCCTTAGGCACTTTGGGTATGGATTATTGGATGACATGGAAAAAGGAATGGTTTTGACTATAGTTTTGTTCCCTTGCTGTAAATGGGGGATTAATCCTCAATCCTAGTCCCATGGGATCTCCCCTATTGGCTTATAGATTCAGGAAGGGCACTACTTTGGAAACCCCAATTTTGGTAGCGCAACCTCATTTTCCCATTTCATATTTTTCACTCCCCTCCGCATGTTTTAAGTCCTATTTCATTATCTTCCCTCTATGGGTCCACGTGACCACTAACTCCACAAGGAATTGGCACACCCCCTCCCTTTGTCCACATGTTTGGGTCGGGCCTAAAAATGTTGCCTGAAGGTTGATGCAACTAAAAGAACGTTAAAATCATATCTTGGCCACAAGCAAGAAACAAAATAAAATAATATTATAGGATGCAAAAGATGGTCGGGATATTAAAATAGTGTGTGGGCGAAAGCCAAACATGAGCTCTTCCCCTTTATCATTATGGCCATCACCCTAGTTCCTAAGGCTCCATGAGTGACCCCACATCATTAAGGAACCCATGCACATCCCAACCCCTGGTGGGCAATGACTTGCCCCACCTTAAGGGATAATAACTGCTTATATCATACACATCATGTTATCGTCTCCTAGAGCCCCAAGCAGTAATACAAAGAAAAATCAAGAAAAGGAAAAAGGAAAATGAAGAAGGGTGGAAAAACAAAGGTCGGGGCAAAATAGAGCTTCTTTGAGAGGTCCTACATCATCTCCTAGAGCCTTGACCTTAGGAATACCTATTATCGTCATCATATCTAAAATGCTAGGTCTTTATCTCTTCATCTTAAAGCTTTTCTTGGAGTGCATGTTAGCTTCCTTGAAGCATTGAGCCATTGTTGTGTCTCTCCTTGAATGAGATTGGTACAATCACTTCATACCTAAATCATTGACCTATCCATCCTAAGTGATTCCCTTCCTAGTGGGACTCCTCCCATCAATGAATGTCTGTAAAGAGCAGGGGGCTTGACTGAGGTGACAATGGGTCATTTTCCCATTGTTTTCACTTAGTCTAGTTGTCATCCCTTAGGTTTCCCTTCCTTAGGGCCCTGCTAGATTGTGTGGTAACAAGACCCTCTTTATAATAACATATTTTAAGAGAATTTATAAAAAAATTAAGTAGGGGCAAATTTTTATCATGGTTCAAGGCTCATGCAGGGTGAACAATGACTATAAAGGTTTTGCACGATTATAAATCAACCTAAATTGTAAAAAATTGATCAATGTGAACTCTAATTTTTTGTATCAATGGATTTTGATAATTAAAGGGAAGTTTGCTACAAGATTAGATGGCTCGCCATGTATCCCATTGTGTATGCGTGTGTAGAATACTTCATCAAATCCCTCCCTTTTCCTTTGAACATTTGGATGGCGAATCAATTACGTGTTAGTTGAATAATTAACCAATAACCCCAATGGATCCATTGGTGGGAACAAATCCCACAACCTCCCTCAATATAATGATTTTTGTGAAGTGCATCAATTGCTTAAGTTGACCCTTGGGGCTCATGCAATTTCTTATATATAGATATAGATGTCATAATACTATTTTATTATTATATTAATAAATCATATATTTGTTTCTTTTCTTTTCCTTTTAAAGAGATATCTTCATAAAGCACCTCTCCCATCTTCCCCATAATTTCTAGATGGATCATAGAGGTAGATCAACCACAAAATGTAGAGGTAATCAATAATCCAGAAGATTCAATGGGAATAGAAACAAATTCTTTTGGACCTTACATAAGAGCATCTTAATAATTGAGTTAACCTTGTGGATATCGATTTATGTATACATACATACATACATACATACATATTAAGGAAAGCCTTATGGGGAAACCCAATGGATGCTTCTCCACATTCATGGGTGGTATTCCTAGTAAGGTGACTAATAGAGACTAGTGTGCCTAACTCAAGCCAAATTAGGCACATGCTAGTGTGGAACTATCCATATATCCAACAACTTAACAATAACTGATTGAGCTAACCCTTTGGGCTTCTCCAAGAAAAATGAAAGGAAGCTTGAGAATGCTTCCCCACATTAAATGATGGAATCCCTAGTAAACTGATTAGTGTGTTAGAAAATTATATATTACAGAGCAATGGAACACCTAAAATATTGCAGAAATGTAAACACAGAAAATGCATAAAACAAGAGAGACACAGATATACATGGTTCACCCAGTTTGGGCTACGTCCACGGAGAAACAACCAGTCCTTCCTTTTATATTATCCAGCAAACTGAAGAGATACAACCTACAACAGATCTGTTGTAACACCCTCTTCGCTCTCAATCTCCTCTCTCTTCCTCATTCAAAATACAGATATTCATAGACGCAATACAATTCCCTCATATATAGTGAGGGGTTGCCTTCTAGGGCAAAAAACCCTAAACTAAACATAACTTCTACCATCAGATCATCCGCCTAATGAATGGCCCAAATTGACTAGAAATTACTAGACTTTTACAAGGTAATTTTACATCTATTTTTAGCTTCGGGGGCACTGCCCTCGAACCCCTGCTAGCCCCTGGACCCCCCAGCCGGGGGGGATCGACCCCCTTGAACCTCTGCAGGGGGGACAAGTCCCCCCCACGTGGAGGGGTGTACAATATTCCTGGGGTATACATCCGGCTAAAACCTTTGAATATAAAAGATAATCAGGCTCTACACCTAACATAGTGTATACTTGTGCTCCTCATCTAGGGGGAATTCAAACTAGGAACTTGATGGTATGGAACTAGCCAAACACTTAACAATATTGATAACAATTGGTTGAGTTAACTCCTTAAGCTCTTAAATTGAAGGACATGGGGTGGGATTTAATCCACTTACACTTGCATGGTCAAGAGATAATTTAATACAATCACTCTCAATGCAATAATATATTCAAATATTATTCAAGGTGACCCCATGGTCCTAAGAAAATCCATCATGAGAATTGAACCTCACCTATCAGAGAAAAACTCGTTCCTCACCATTGAATCCAATCCTCTTGTATATGTATACATGCATGTATGGGTTAGCTCAAGGTCTAACTTTCCATGTTGAAGTCGTAATGGCCAAGGAGATCACAAGTTCAGATTCCCCTAGCTCTCTCAAGGTTAGGCACACATGTTGTCCATCGACAACATTTATCCCATGTATCATTCACAAAATCTGAAGACACATTTGCAGGCTCCCCCAAGAAATATATATATTATATATATATATAGAGAGAGAGAGGAGAAGAGAAGAATGAGAGAAGAGAGAAGGAGTTGCTCCTGACATTTCCTAATCTCATTCCCTCCGTTCAACATTTATGGCAGCTAGGAAAGGGAATGAATCATCCCGAATTGGATAAGAATATTTTGGGAGCTTCAGAGCTTCAACTTCAAGGAAATGGGAGCTTGGAAATGAGTTTCCAGTATCGAAAGATTTAAATTAAAATTATGTTTTTGGTATTAATAAATACCATTTTCCAATAGAATTAAATTAAAATATAAGTTTAAAAAAAAATATTATTACAAATACATACTTTATTACAAATATTTTTATCATATTTATCCAAAATATCATTACAACATAAATATTAAACTCCATGCAAATCTTATTCCAAAAATTATTTAAATAAAAAAAACTTAATAATACTCACTTTATAGTCATGGATATGATAATTTTTAATGCATGTATGTTTATCTTTTTGTCATGACTAGATATGAAAGTCTAATAAATCAATGGTATAGCATGTTGTTACTATCAACTAACCACATCATTGATTTTTATTGTATTTTCATATTTTTTTTGTAAACTAGCCTCAAAATTATAGTACTTTTAAGCAAAAAAAAGACAATGTTGTAGCTATCGATTGACCACTAGGGAATCCAGACTAGTAACATAAGCATAATGTTTTTCTTTGAATTGAGGCTTTTGTGATCCATATTGTGTATATTGGAAACTTTTCAGAAAAAAATCACACGAAACTTTTAGGTTGATGCGTTTTGAACCATCTAGTGTGGTTCATCATCAGGATAAGATGGACTTCCACAAATCCATAAGGAAGGGGATCCCCTAAAACCCACTATCAACACTATAGGAGGGTTGACCTATCTTCTAGCTAAGTATTTAGCCTAGAAACTAGAACCCCTTGTTGGCCTTACTGAATCCTTTGTCAACGACTTGTCGTCGTTCGTCAATGAGTTAAAGGGTATTAAACTTGATCCTGGTGATATTCTTGTGAGTTTTGATGTAGTCTCCCTCGACACTAATATCCCTATTAATGAGTCCATTTAAATCATCAAGCGCATTATATATCGCGATACAGCTAAATTAGTTGAAATTTGTCTTACCTCTACTTTCTTTAGCTTCGATGGGGAATTCTACAAACATAATGAGTGTAAATTTCATTGAACGTACTAATAGTCTTATTACTAGTGGTAGTAATGAGGATGAATAGCCTACCATGAAATATAAAACCAAAAATAAATATTTTGACCATTAGGCTAGGGGAGAATTTGCCTATTTGGATGAATGTTCAACCTCGTCTTCCTCGTTGATTAAGAATTTTAGATCTAGTACCTTCTTGGTGAGGGTAGTCACCTTTGAATATAGCTTTGTCACTTGTAGTTATATTACTTATATACAAAGCAGCATATTCGGCTATGGTTCACTCAATTCTACCAAAACGAGTATGGTCTTGATTTGCTAGTATAGATTAATTGTTTGCTCTATTACATCACCTCAAATGAGTATTACCCAATTTTGGAATCCATTAACTAATGTCTTCCTCTATTTCTGTGTCTGAGAGGCAGTGTTTTTCCACTCTTTCTTCATTTTAGGTATATCAATTTCCTCTCTTGCAGCTTTGGAGGTTTTATTCTAGTAGCATATAGTAAGGGCCTTTGCATTGGCCTAAGCTCTTGACCATGGGGTGAACTCACATCCACATCTCCCACAATATCCATGCAAGGAGCTTAAGCGCGACATGATATGTAGCAGAGTGGGGGTTAGGTGGAAAGGGATGGTATATATAGGGAGAAGAAGTCGCATAGGATTCAAGCAAAATATCAGACACCAAGGAGAGCAATAGAGAAGGATGGTTAAAAGTATCCAATCCCAACCATGCTAAGGAGCATTGAAGCAAGATGATGGAGGTTGAGCTACAATGTTTCAAAACAAAGGATCCCAAGAGGGGATGCCTCCTAGTAGGTCGAGTAAGAAACTAGATCAAACATAACTGCATAAAAGAGTCAATGGTTTGATACCAACAAGGGAAACTTACCCAAAATAATAAAAAATCTCAATATTGTGCCTAACATGTGTTGCTTTTGAAGTTTTCCCTTTGATGATATGAAACAACCACCATCATCGTAGGGAGAAGCCTTTATACCAAATCACAATGATGGATGCATGTGGGAGATAACAATATCGAATCCTCCTTTAGTTTGAGGTGATAAGCCATTTATTTTTGCATGATATCACCCTTGTCAATGTTTGTGCGAACTCCCAAGTGATGTAGGTTCATCATGACAAGAGGAGGCAATGTGTTGGGAGGTCTCATCCTCGCATGAGTCACCCGAGATTGACACCCTTCAAGGGCGAATTGAATTTTCATATCACGAGAGTACTACTATTTAGCATAGTTCCAATTATAAGTAGATTAATGATTCAAATTTACAAATATGTTTAAAGTTTATATATGTAAATTTTAATTTTACAAAGATATTAAAATTTTACATATGATTTTGTTTCTCATTTTTAGATGAATTTTTATTGCTATTAAAGCTTTAGTATTTTTTTAAATATATTCATCTTAATATTAGCACATATTAACAAGGTTTTAATTTTGGAGATTTTAATACAACTTGAAATTGATACTTGTCAATTGGGATTAACTTAGGTGGTTGGGAGGAACGATTATTATCCTCCTCCCATATTCAATTCTAGCAACCGATATGATGCGATTTGTTGTAATGGAAGTCCCTTGAGGACCGAAGCATGTATATTATACATATGGAATGTAGATATATTTCCCATTTTATAAAGAGAGAGAGAGAGAGAGAGAGAGAGAGAGAGAACAACTAGAGTTTTTTTTTTGTAAACTTCTTTTATAGATTTCTATTAATAGCAAAGGTTATTACAACAAAAGTCTTTCATACATCCAAAAGAATAGCCTGAGAGATCATATCTTCAACTAGGGATAAACATAGAAACACAAGGACTAACAATGGTCAAAATTTACCAAGATGATACTACCCTGCTCTAATGCATGAACATGGAAACTGCAATAGAGAAGTTTACTATCCACCAGCCCCCCTAATGTTCTGCAACTGAGCCATACAAAATACCAAAAATGTATTGCAAAAATACATATCATCAGCCCAATGACAATGCTAACAAAACATCATACAACTGCTTACAAATAACATATACTAATAAAAAATAAATGCTAATACGATATGCATAGTGGACTTATTAGTCAAAGATGATAACTGACAAGAGAGGTGAAGAGTTTGAGTGAGGAGAGGTAAGTTGGAGTGTTGATGAACGTCTGCACCTCCTATTGCTCATTGGAGTCAGCCTCTGAATCGGATACCACAAAGCACTCCACCCGATTCAGTTTGACCACAATGTCATCCAAGTTATACCTAATGCCACTTGAGAACAACTTGAAATTGATACTTTATTAATATTGAAAATAGAATTGAGTATATTCACATAGTAAGCTCTAATAAACTATAATCTAACTATTTTATAACAATTCCACAACACAATAGGAGCATAGTTATCTTAGATTGACCTCTAATTTATTTGAGATAATATAATGTATCATTATTTGGATACATCTTTAGTGGGCTTAATGGTTAAGAACATGTGTTTCCTCCTAAGAGGTCATAGGTTTAAATCTAGAAGGGGATAGAGTATGTACACCTTTGTAAACTTTAACAATCAAATTGTTGCATGGAAGTTGGCCCCTTGTCCCACAAACTAGTGGGTCTCATACGCCAATTTGGTGTCTAGCTTGGCCATGACCTTTAAATTAGATTATTATTTTTTCATTATAGTCTAAAATATTATTTTTTTTAATATATTTTTAATATATAATATTATTTCTCCCAAATTTAGCATTTCTTACAAATTCAATTGAAACTTATAGCCATTTTGGACACTTGTATCCACGTTCTCAATGTTCCCTTATTCCAGAAACTCATGCAACATAATTTTACACCATCAAAAATTAATGAAAAATTAACTATTTGCCTTAATTTTAATGATATAATTGTGAATTACTCCCACAGAGCATAGAATAAACGATGACAAGGTGTTTTGTTAAGGCACTTCGTGGTGAATAGGTCACTAGTTCGAAACTTTGTGGGAAAAATCTAGCGATGCTAAGGGTTGGTGTGGCTTAGGTCAAGCACAATCCTCAAGTGATTTCAATAGCTTAAATGTCCTTGGGTCATGACTACTCGAGCCACAGGTTAGGCATGTCAGCCATCTCAAGACTCACATTACCTAACAAACGAAAAAAATGATACAATTGTGAATTATTTTACTAACATAATTGCAATTTTTTTCCTTAGAAAAAAGTTATATATTTGTATTTTAAAAAACATGCATTTGAACATCCTTGTATGAAACAAAATTTACACCAAAAATATTGAATTGGTTACACTATTACTAGAGCTATAAAGGACACCTATCTGCTTAACATTTTTTCTTAAGCTCAAGTAAATAGGATTTTGAAACCCCGCAACAAAAGAATGAGTAAGTCTAAACATCTCATACTGGGAAGGAAAAGTGGGCTCTAACAACCCTAAAAAAATGGGTTTCCTTATCCTTTCAACATATAGGCTTACAAGCACTCTTCATATAATCCAAAGATAGAAAGCCATTTGAAGCCACATCTTCCCACAAAGGGTAAATCCCTATTACCTGTTGATCCCCATGCAGGGAAAAAAGACTAGTTAACAATCTTTCTAGCATGAATCAAGGACCAAAGAACCAACAGTAAAAAGATAGGTAACCTTGATAAAAGAGGCTCACATTACTAATATCAAATTTGTTAATGAGAAGAGATCATTACCATTAAAGAAAGAGACTCTAAGACATGAAGTGAGTTTGTAGTGAAGAGGCATGCCCAATTGCAATTTCCCAAACCATGGTTACATCGGGAGGTCTTCCACCACTCAAATATCGCTAGACACTATAGTAGAAGGTAAATTATCCCTATATTAATGACCCTTATGATGGAACATTCTTAAGATATGCTCCCATTTTGAAGAAACCACTAACACCTTGTATATACCCTTTAGATTTACAACTAGCATGTCACCATCTAGAATCCATGCTAGAGTATTATCATGGATAAAAATCATATCAATATCAAGCATAACCCACATATTCACAGCGTAAGAGTGTCACCAAGCTTAGAAGCCTAAATAACGCAGAGTGTTGTTGGGCTTGTTATCACTCAGGTTGTCCCTAGCTCCTAATAGGGATATGGCCGAGGTAACCACAAACCAATATTTGGATTGCAGGTTCTAGCCCACCTGCAATCGGAGAGGGCTCTCTCCTTATGATTCAACTTTTTGTTGATGATTTTAGGCTAGCTTTCTGGCTTCAAGGGAGTGTTGTTTGTGATTGGAAGGAAGGTAGGATTCTCGAACAAAGAGGCAAGGTAAGGTGTGATAAGTTTCGAACCATTGGGCATGGAGTCACAGATTGAGGCTTGCGAGCGTTTCTTGGTCACAAGGGGATACGGAGCGGGATAGCCACACAGGATACAATTATCGGCCTGCTGAAAGTATGGAATGAACATCAGGGATGAAAGGCAAAGGAGAATCATTTCATCATGCTGAAAAAGAGGAGAGATGGATGAATGGGATCCAGGAGATAAGAATTCCTAAACATGCACTCATATGTGAAAGAAACAGCGTAAACAAGATCATTTAAGTATACATGCTCATAACTATTTCTGAAGAAAACATCGAGAAACGCAGAAATTGAACTTAAGGTGTAATGAAACAAATCTTAAGCTATTCTTTTTTCCTGCAATTTAGAAGGCGGAACGGTGGTAAAAAATATAAAAGTAAACAGAGGAGAGAAACACTTATTGAGTCATGTAGAAGCACAGGAATTCCGTAATCATTCCTTGGCCAAGAGAAAACATCAAGTAGTTTCGCAATCCATGCTTTAAGCAATCTTTGATTATGGAAATTATGACAGTTACAGTGCGAGTCTCTGCTCGAAGAAAATGCTGGAAAGGGGACTGACCAACAACTACTACCAACCAACCAACCCCTCACAACATTGTTCAGGGTGGTATTTATAAGAAAAATATCGGAAAGACATCATTACAACTGACCTAAACAGGTATGCTAGAAAACTTTTCAAAAATCTAAGTGTTCCTGGAATTAAATGCAAGTAAATCTTTTTGGTTGTGCTAGGGGCAGCTGAATCAGAAAGGTGACGATGTGGCCCTTGGGGGCCAGATGCGGTGCTGCTGGAATGATTGTGCTTTGGGAACTGCAGTTCGGCTCTTGTGAATTAAATGTGCAATAATTATGATTTGAGGGCTTCAAGTGGCTTCGCCCTCTTTCTTTGAATCTGCTGGAAGATATTAAATGTTCTCCTGCTTCGGACTGCTGCTCAAGATTTTCACTGATACTCTTTGCCGCTACATTGATGGTTTCCGCCGTTGACTGATACTCTTTGACACGCTTGACGCTTGATGATTTGATCTGATACACTTTAAACTCTGTCTTTGATCTGCTGCTGTCTTTAAACTAGATCACTTTGGCACAATCGGGCGATTTTCGGGCTTTTTCGGCGCGTAATGGGCTAAGAAATCAAAAGATTCCCCGAAGATTCCTCGAAACGACCTATTTCCCGTAGCGATGTGCGATTAGCGCTTCGCGCTAATCGCGCATTGAAAACTGCCTCTGTTTCTTGTTCTAGAGCTCCGAAGTGCGATTTTTTCTTCCAGCGCGAAGTTTCGGCTTTCTGGCTGTTGACATCAACATGACGTCGGCTGTACGGCGGATGACGTCAACCGTGGTGGGTTCCTGGTACAGAATGACATGGTGAGGTGCTGATACTTGGAGGTAATGCGATGAGCTAGCTCCGATGCGATCGCAATATCGCATCGGCGGGGAACGGAGGGGGTTTGAGTTGGGCATTCGGCGCTTGCGACCGCCGACCGCCGAGATCGCGATATCACATCGGGTGGTGACAGATGGGTCATAACTTGCATGGAGAGGAAAGTGCGATGTTGCGATGCGATCTGGCTTTAAGGTTCTGCAGAGTGTAAGTTTTGGGAGGAAAGGGCAAGTAAGTGGGTGCGAAGGGCATTTGAGGTTTCGGAAGGGTCCGATTACCTCAGAGGGATTCTATACTCTGAAAGGAGTCCATTGTATCTGGGAGATGGTTTGGAGGTTAAGGGTTCTTGCTTAGTTTCTGGTAAACTGAGAAATTCCCGGGGGTACTTATGGTTATTTTTCAACCAAGGGGAGGTGTTGAACTGGTAAATCCCCTCTGCGGACAGAGGCGATCCCACTAGCCCAACATGGGTCTAGCAACAATCACACAACGCTACACGCAGGTTCCTAATTGCATAAATCAGAGATCGATCATGATGGTTTACCTGGAATCCAATGCTAGTAGTTGTAGAAGAAACGCTGCTCCCGTTCCTTTGCTCTCGCTGGTCACAATCCTCACGCTCCTCGTGAAAAGACACCTGCACACACAAAGAACGATACAAACACAAGCGTAAAATCCAGTATATGCAATTATATATTGGTCAGAAAAGATATAACTCAGATACCATTTAAAAGACACATGAGTGGAACCATAATGATAGTCGTCTATTAATCAGTAAAAACAGAGAAAGATTACAACCAAAGGTTCTGACATTGAACCCCCTCTGACTGGGCCAGCAGCTAAATACACCTTGCAAAGTGACCTCTTCTCTCTCAATATTTTGGCAGCATAACCCCTCTATACTTCGCAATTCTCACTATCACTCCAGCATTATCTTAGCACTCACAATAGCTCTAGCAAAACTAGTTGGTTTAATGCAGGGGGACAGTCATTTATAGATGGAGGAGGAAGGAGTATGCATTGTATCAGGACACCTACTGAAGATTTAG
>APFE031193707.1:75054-122407 GCA_000404065.3 Pinus taeda | reverse complement strand
ACGATGACGATGACGATGACGATGACGAAGACGATGACGATGACGATGACGATGACGAAGACGATGACGATGACGATGACGATGACGCTGACGCTGACGATGACGCTGACGATGATGATGACGATGATAATGACGATGATGATGACGATGATGATGAAGAATCAGAGGACAACTGAGCAAGTACTTTTTCAAGTAAGTAAATCAATTCATTGTAGATTGTAAATCATAATAAATATTAAACATTATGTCACTAATTTAACAGCCCTTTTATATAATTATGTCTTTATTAGTATCAAAGTTCGATTGTTTCACTTGTATAATTTTGAAAAGAAATTGTTGCCATGGAATAATAGGTTTGGCATTATATTTATGTCATATCCCATTTCATTTTTGCAGGGGCATATTCTGTTTCGTTTTGCGTTATATTCATGTTAGATCAAATTTAAGGATTGGAAACCTGGCGAGAAACCTGCGAAAAGTGAAGTTTTTTTTAAGAGAAAATGATTTTTATATTTTAGAAGTAGAGGAGGTCAATGGGGAAATTGACATAATCTAGTTGACATTATTTGAGATTATATTTAACGTTTTATTTTAATCTGCAAGATTTAAATAGTATATGTCTTGAAAATTATATTTAATATTTTGAGAAAATGTTTTGTTTTTTAATGATGTTTTAATTTTTCTTAAATATATTGTTTTTGATAATAGTGTTATTGTTATGATATTGATGATGACATTGTTTATGATATGTATGAGAACGTTGTGGTTATGATAGTGATTTTATTCAATATATTGATGTTAGATTATATTAAACTAAATAAAAAGGGAAAATGTGTCCATTAACTCTCTATCAACAAATATTTTGTCAAACCAATCAATGTAGAGCTAATTATAGCTCCCTCTATCTATCTAGGAAAGTGAACTTCTTTATCAAATCCAACATGACTAGCACAATATTTAGTGACTTGATACCTTTTATTTCTTATGGTGTAGAGAAATCTCCCACATATTCTTGTAATCATTTACTAGTGTTGTCCACTCCATGTGCTCTTGAATTGAGTTTAAACCAAACAATTGCACATACATCATATTATCACAATTGTTATCTTTCCTTGAGGTTCTTCACAATTCCCTTTCAGTTTATCATTGTTATCTTTTCTTACATTCTTTAGTAGACCATATTAGATCTTGATTAATACCATGCTCATTTATCATGACATGTGGAAGAGTTCTATATTATCAAATTCTGGCCAAGATATACCAAGCTCATGCTTCCAAGAATGTTTATGCTACCATCCCTTCCTACAATATTTCTTAAAAAATCAATCTACTTTCTAATGAACAACTGTTCCTTAAAGATATGCATGCATATTCCTTTCATATAGTCATCTAGTTGACTTCCTTTTAAATGCTTTTATTCTTTCCTTGAAGTTGAGACTCCTTTCTCAAGGTGAGAAATGCTTTAATTATATATTCTTGCTACAACTTGACTATCCTCATACTTGCAAGCTAATTTCATAATATTCTAGTAGAATATGGTTTTTTCATGTTACTATGAATCTAAATAACCTTCTTATAATAATGGTTTGGTTAATATCAAGGATCATTGTCATTCTCACTTTTAGAATATTTTTTCCATAACAATATGATGTCAAAATGTAAGTGTATAAACAATTAAGTGCTAGATGGTCCAAATCCTTCTATCTTTTCCTTGCTAACATGAAACTCATTGTGCAAACTCTAATCCTTCCAAAGTTATATGCCTCTTTCCATGATGCCATATGCCTCTTTCCTGGATTTATTGATTATTATAGATTGTTATGGTCTTCATTCTTTGACATATTTTTAAGTTCTCCACTTTATTCATCTATACTAGATCTAATCCTTTCACTCCTCTTATCATTCTTCTTATTTTGAGGATCCTTGGGAAAATATCTTTTAAAATCTACATATTCATTGCAACCAAAGCATTATATTTTAAACATATCTTACCTTCAACATGGTTGATTGTTGTTGTTATTGATATTTGTTTAATGAGGTTCAAAACTTCCAAACTATCCCTTCTTTTATTTAGAAACAAAATAGTGAGACATTTCATTAGGTTTGGTTTCATCTTTGGCTTTTAATCTTACCTTTTATACAAAACAAAAAGACCACAACTCATCAAAATTTGGGGTGTCCTGTCTTGTATGAGCTCCAAATATATTCTCTTCTTCCATTCTTGAAAGTTCATTAACCCCATCGCCCTTATTTCCTTCCTTACAAACTGAAGTCATTTGTTTTGAATATTGATACATAGAGAATATTGTAGTACTTGTCAAAAGAGTGACTTATTTGATGATGTTTTCTTTAGGTATTTAGTTGCTCCAATATTTTCTAACAGACTTCAAATATGTCCTAGAATGATGACTTCTAGGACGACTAGTACAATAATATATTTAAGTTTCTTCAAACATGAATAATGATGTTTTAAGAGAGTAGATGATGTTTAGGTTTTAACCCCATATAGAAATTACCTGCATACGAATTCTAAAACATAGAAAATAAACAATACGAGAGCATAACACATAAAACACATACAAATTTTCCATTGGATCCCAAAATTGGACTACCAGCTTGATTTGTTTTCATTATGTTCCTTTCAATTTCATAATACATATTTATACATGCCGAAGCATCCAATACCATGGACCAAAAACCATCGCATCCAATACCATGGACCGAAAACTATTGCGTCCAAAAATATGTGCGAAAATCAAACCATAGGTGGGTCGGCCCATCCTCACATAGAGTCCAAAACCAAAATTTTCTGAGGTGTCTCAAGCCCCATGTGAACGCCCCCGGCTACACAATCGATGCGACGAAGGGGCGCTCCACTCTCCCTCTAAAACCCACTCATTTTTCCAGCCTTGAAATGCCCATTGTCTCTCTACACCTACAGAACTTAGAGCTCACAGATTTTGTCAATGCATCTGTAGTATTTTTAAAAGTGTCCACCTTTACGAGCAACACCTTTTTCTCTTCTATCATGTCCCTCACAAAGTGATACTGAACATTAATGTTCTTTGTCTTTGAATGATATGTGGGTTTCTTTGCCAAGAAAATTGCACTTTGGCTCTCATAGCCTATCCTTATAGCTCCCTGTACTAACCCCATACTTGAACACAATTTGTGGAACCAAAATGCTTCATTGCTTGTATGAGTGGCTGCCATGTATTCTGCCTCCGTAATTGTTAGTGCCATTGCATATTGTTTCTTACTCATCTAACTGACTGCACCTCCAAATAGGTTAAACACATAGCCACTTGTAGATTTTCTCTGATCCAAATCTCCAGCCCAGTCTGCATCAACAAAGCCATGAATATCAAACATTCTATCCAATCCTAATCTTCCATGGTAGCATAAACCATAATCACTAGTGCCTCGCAAATACCTAAAAACTCGCTTGCTATTGTCTAATGCTCCTTCCATGGTTTTGACATAAACCTGCTCAATACTCCCACTGCATTTGCAATGTCTGGTCTAGTACAGACCATTGCATACTTCAGGCTATCGACTGCACTTGCATATGGAACATGGGAAATGTCCTCTTCCTTTTCTTGTGTCTTGGGACACTGTTGAGCAGATATCCTCACACCTACAGGAATAGGAACCTTCACCGGTTCACTATTCTACATATTAAACCTCTGTAGTATTGTCTCGACATACTTCCTCTAGTTTAACCAGAGCTTCCTCTCTGCTCGATCTCTTTTAATTTCCATGCCCAAAATATAGTTTGCGGCACCAAATTCTTTCACGTTGAATTTGGAGGACAATTGGATCTTCAAATCGTGGATAATTTCTTTGTCATTTCACCACCAATATACAATCCACATACAAGACCAGGTAAATGACATGGGCACCAATTAATTTAAAATATACACATTGATCTGCTTTGCTTCTGGTGAAGCCAAGTCCTCGTATAAATGTATCAAATTTATGGTACCACATCCTTGGTGACTGTTTTAACCCATACAAAGACTTCTTTAACTTGCATATTGGTTCTTTCTTCCCCTTCACCGCAAAGCATTCACATTGCTTCATGTATATTTCCTCTTCCAGATCCTCGTGAAGAAATGTTGCCTTCACATCCATTTGTTCTACCTCAAAATCAAAAGCAGTAGCAACACATAAAAGTAATCTAATAGAAGTTACCTTGGCAACAGGAGAAAAAATATCACTAAAATCAACTCCCGACACGTGGCAATAACCTTTTGCTACTAATCGAGCTTTGTATTTCTCCACGTTTCCTTATGCATTTGTCTTCTTCTTGAACACCCATTTGCTGGAAATGGGTTTCCTTCCAGCTGGCAGCTCCACCAGATTGCAAGCCTCATTTTTGTGCAAAGATGCCATTTCATCAACCATGGCCTCTTTCCTGATTTTTCCATCCTCTGAATCTACTGCCTCCTTCGTAGTTATGTGATAATCGTCAGTAATAAATAAAGAAAAATTTGAATAAAATGTAGATGGACTATACCTTTCTAGTTGCCTTCTTTGTCGAACTAATCTTCTCACACTTGGAGTTTGTGGCTCTTCATATTTTAATTCCTCCTCTGTTGTAGAGTCTGATTCTTCCTCCTTAAGCTCAAACTCTATCTTCTCAGGTTCCTTTGGTTGGACTTCATAATTAATAACATCTTTTGCCTCTCTGAACAACACATCTCGGTTGTGCGGGAACTTCCTTGTGACTAGGTTCCAAAGCTTATAACCTTTTAAACCATCCTTATACCCAACAAAGATGCACTTTTCAGATTTACTATCCAATTTTGTTCATTTCTCCTTTGGAACATGTACATTTGCATCACATCCAAATACCCTGAGATGTGAAAGAGAGGGTTTCTTACCATTCCATACCTCTTTTGGAGTCTTATCCTCCAACGCTGATGAAGGTGACCTGTTGATGAGGTAACATATAGTATCCACCACCTTTGGCCAGAATTCTGATCCTAACCTGGTGCCACTGAGCATGCTTCTTTCCCTTTCCATCAAGGTCTTTTTCATTCTTTCTGCAACTCCATTTTGCTGAGGTATATATGGAGTAGTCTTCTGTGATGCTATACCACACTTCATATAGAATTCTTCAAATTCCTTGTTGCAAAACTCTCCACCATTATTTGTCCTCAACACCTTTATCTTCTTCTGTGTTTGATTTTAGACAAGAGCCTTAAATTTTTTAAACTTGTAAAAGGCTTCAGATTTCTTCTTTAGGAAATATATCCATGTATTCCTTGAGAAGTCATTTATAAATGATACATACTACATAGACTTCCCTAGTGATGGAACGTTCATTTCTATTACTCCTTCCTCTATAAATTCATTTTATTTGTATGTAAATTCCTTTTACCCTTGTAGAATACCTAGATGGCTTTGCAAAACAATGGGTTGATTTGTATGGTTGGAAGAGTATTCTCACTTTACTATTTTACTTTCACCTACAACATTATGTTACACATGTAAATTCATTTCACCTTCCCTATAAATTGATTTCACCTTAATCTTCTATCCTGAAATGCATTTACATGAATGAAATTTTTGCTTTCCTATACAAGAATTTCATGTGAAATTTTCACTTTTATTTTCTCTGATAAATTCATGTCATCTGTTAATTTTGTTAATTTTGTTTCATGTGTCCCTATAAAACCATTTTACCTTTGAACCTCATTCCGCAACCTTAATCTCATATTGCCTGTAGTTATATGATTTTACCTCAAGTATGGTTTCACTTGCAGCTCTGAAATATTACAACATTTTCTTATCTCTGTATTTCACTTTTAATCCACTCTATATTCCCATAACATCTATAAGATTGAAAACCAAAGTAGTTAATCATTTATCTGGCTGATTTAAATTGGTAGGTGGTATTATTTTAGATATAATGTGGCGTTGCCACACAGCAGAAAGGCGAGTTGGGAAAATAGCTAATCCCACGTGATTTTGGGATGTAATGTGTTGGATGAGTTGAGTGTGTGATATGGAATTTTAACCGTTCGTTCATTTTTAGGAACCGCTGGGAAAATAGCTAATCCCATGTGATTTTGGGATGTAATGTGTTGGATGAGTTGAGCGTGTGATATGGAATTTTAACTGTTCGTTCATTTTTAGGAACTTCAAGGCAAGTAAAATTGAAGGGGTTTAATTCATCGTGCGGGGTGGGCCAATGGTTGACTTTGCAGGGGGAAGAGGTAGTATAGGCTTCAGGGGATAAATCATTATATAGTCCAAATAGGGATTACATATATATATATATATATATTATTTTCTGGGATTTATCCCACATTCACAAGTGAACATTTTTCATGATTCTTTATAAAAGCTCATAGTCACATTCTCTTTTGAGAGAATAAGTATAAGGCTACCTACTTGTTTTTGGTGTTAGGTGTGCTAGGATTAGGTACAGTGAATGCAGGTTGCATGGAGATGGAGCAGAAACTAAGATTTTGGGATTATTTTTTATGCTTTGGGCTTATTTTTTATGCAAATTTCAAGAAAATGGAAGGCTTTAAAACTAGAAGCTCTACAATATATAATTTTTTTGTCATGCAAACCTATTCTTAATGATTTGAAAAAAGGTAATCCACTTATGCTTGGGTAATATTTAGAAGAATTAACAAGGAAAATGGGTGATAAAGTAGGAAGCTTGGTAAAGGATGATGAAACATGAAGAGGAAGCTTGGCGAGTGAGCAAGTTGAAAGCTTCATCATGAGAGCAAAAAATAATATCGAAATCATTAGATTTCCTGTAATTATAGGACCCTAACTTTGGCTTGAGCTTGGTGTTGGAAGTCTCCTTGGAGTTGCCAAGAACCAAAGATCTCTTAGTTTATAGATCAATTCCTTCTCCATTGGGTTGTTCCCAATGCTGCAACTTGTTCTACAAATTCTGAAACTAAAATCAAAACCACTCTACATACTGAACATTGAACTACAGAACTAACTAAAAGTTGAGAAGAATACTGAATTTGAAACTAGAAAAAGGTTGAGATTCCTGAGCGTATTTCACCTTGCTACGTACCCTATATTATTGAAAATCACACGAACTCAAATAATAAAGAAATGCCAATGAAGTGAGTCAAACAGCTGCAGAAACAAATGGACTACTTGACTGCTTCTTAGTAAACTCAAAAGTATAATTTGAACATGTGTTTGCATAATTAAAGATATGATATATAATGGAAACTCCTGATGTGTTCGGTCTTTATAGAGAAAATATGTTTGAAAACTTGAGCTAAAAACAACCTCCATGTAATCTACTATAGGATGAACAAAAGAATAATGTATGATATTTCCTTCTAGGCTTTCAATGACTAATAGATTAGAAGTATCATCAATATTAAACCCTCGAACTATTTCTTTAGTCTTCTACTTGAAAGCATAATCATCCTTAATCTGCAAATCAAAAGGTAGTATAATTTCCTCTTGCCTTAGAGAAGGGATATTTTGCAAGAATTCTTTAGGATCTTGGAATCTCTATGATTGAATTTGAAAATGCAAACGTTTAATGCCATTTTCATATTTCTCAACAACTAACTCAAGAACTCATATTTTAACTTTAGGATAAAATTTTCTTGATTTGAAAAGGAAACGCAACTCTGAATTCATTTAAAATTTCATGAAATGAATGGTTTTCCACAAACCCTATCATCCTGTATCACAATTAATGATTTGGAATATCTATTCTTTGGTTATGGAATTGCTTTGAACTCTGAATTCATTTAAAATTTCATGAAATGAATGGTTTTCCACAAACCCTATCATCCTGTATCACAATTAATGATTTGGAATATCGATTCTTTGGTTATGGAATTGCTTTGAACTTTGAAGCTCTAGATATTGAACAATGCATTCACCCGGTGAAAGGTAAAACCTTCTGGTGTCTAATCGTTGTTCACCATCAAAAATCAAATCTGAAATTTGATGCACTTTTCTAAGGAAGATAAAACTTCCTATCCCCAGTATGGTGCCACTATGTGAGCACCAATAATTTGAATGTTGTAGGACAAATCACAAGAATGTAACATCAAACCAACTTCAGGATGGGAATCTAGCCCTTCCAATCCCAAAGAGGACTCTCTCTGTAAAATTTATCTTTGTTTCTAGAAAATCATAGACTACTTGTGCTTGTACTTGGGTTTTGGAAGAGTGGTTGTATTCAATTTAATTAGCATCTATTGGGCAATGTATTCAAAAGGTAAACTAGATGGTTGCATCAATTTTTCGCAGAGTAAACTGAGTGCAAGTTAGGAATATTTACTGGATATTTCAGGATAATAAGTGCATGATGGCAGAACAATGAAAACGTTTAGCAAAGCTATTCATCACATTTCTGTTTTGCAATTTGGAATTTAGATGAATACAACAAAGAGATGACAGTGAAACACTTTAATATAAGGAATAGATCACCAGTATTTTAGTCATAAGAATCCTATGAATCGCCTGCTTAGTATTGATGCTACAATGCTTTAAAAAAATTACAATGCTCCAAGAGATCACTAGTATTTCTGATCTCAAACAATGCACCTCTAATACTTCAAAAGCATAAGCATTTATACAAAATTTACAAATTGTTTACAATAAATGTTCTCTCTAAGAGACCAGACATTTTTAGACTACATATGGACTAAAAAGCTCTAACTAGTACATATTAATAGCTCTAGTGGAATGTGATGTGTAAATGTTGGTGTTGTGGAAGTGGGAGCAGGTAGGATGAGGACCTAAAGTTGAGGTTGTACTGGAAAATTAACTAGTAGATGCAGACATATCTATGTTTTTTTAGTGATTCACTCAACTGATTTGATCCTTTGACTTCAAAATATGGGACTTCCCTCATTCATGGCTGATCTTGTGACTGCCCCGTTGTGTAATCATCCATTAGTGTCACAAAATATTTTGGAAAATATATAATAATATATATATTTGAATAATATTTCTAAAATATTTTAAATGAAATTTATTAATAAATACCCGTGGATTTGTTTTCTCTTTCCAAGGAATTGGCCCACCAAAACCATGTGTACTTTTTTTTCTATTACTCCCTCCTCTATAAATTCATTTTATCTATATGTAAATTCCTTTTACCCTTGTATAATATCTGGATGGTTTTGCAAAACCATGGGTTGATTTGTATGGTTGGAAGAGTATTCTCACTTGTCTCTTTTACTTTCACCTGCAACATGATTTTACACATGTAAATTGATTTCACCATGTCTGTAAATTGATTTCACCTTAATCTTCTATCATGAAATACATTTACATGAATGTTATATTTGATCTCTTGTACATTAATTTCATGTGAAATATTTTCTTTTATTTTCTCTGATAAATTCATGGCATCCGAGAATTTTATTTCATGTGTTGTTGTAAAACCATTTTACCTTTAAATCTCATTTCACTACCTTAGTCATTTTATTTCATGTGTAGTTGTAAAACCATTTTACCTTTGAATCTCATTTCACTACCTTAGTCTCATATTTCCGGTAGATATATAATTTTACCTTAAGTATGGTTTGATCAGTAGCTCTGAAATATTACCGCATTCTCATATCTTTGTACTTCACTTGAAATTAATCCACTCTATATTCCCATAACATTTATAAGATTCAAAACCAAAACATTTAATGGCTTATCGCACCACTTTAAAGTTGTAGGTCGTATTATTTTAGAGGTAGGTCGTATTATTTTAGAGGACGCGATATAACATGGGGTTGCCACGTGGAAAGAAGGTGGGCCTGTAAAATTGCTAATTCTCCCTGATTTTGCAATGTTAAGTGTTGGATGAGTTGACCATACGATATGGAATTCTTTACGAACCTCGAGAAATAAAATTGAAGGGGGTTTAACTTTTAGTGTGGGGTGGGCATTGGTTGACTTTGCACGGAAAGAGGTAATATAGGCTTGCTGGGAGAAATTAATATAAAGTCCAAGACTTTATATTAATAGGGTTTTGTGAAGTAAGGGGTAAAAATAGGGATTGTCTCTCTCTCTCTCTCTCTCTCTATATATATATATATATATATATAATATATAATATATTATATATATATTATGGGATTTATCTCACATTCACAAGGGAACATTTTTTTATGATGGTTTATATAAGTCCATAGTAACATTTTGTTTCGATAAAATAAGCCTAGGATACCCACTTTTTCTTGGAGTTAGGTGTGCTAGGATTAGTTATTGTGAATGCATGTCGCATGGAGATGGAGCAGGAACTAAGCTTTCTAGCTTATTTTTTATAAAAATTTCAATAAAATCCAAGGCTTTAAAACCAGAAGCTCTACAATATATAACGTTTTTACCACACAAACCTATACTTAATTATTTGAAAGTAGGTATTCGGCTTATGCTGGGGTAATATTAAGATGAATTAACAATGAAAGTGGGTGATAAAGTAGGAAGTTGAGTAAAGGATGATGAAACATGGAGATGAAGTGGGGAAGTTAGCAAGCCAAAAGCTTCATCATGAGAGCAACAAATAATATCTGAGTCATCAGATTTCCTATAATTATAGGACCCTAACATCGGATCCAACTTGGGGAAGGCAATCTCCTTGGAGGTGCCAAGAACCACAGATCTCTAACTTTATATATCAGTGCCTTCTCCATACGTTGTTCCCAAATCTGCAACTTGTTCTGCCAATTCTAAAACTGAAATCAAAACCACTCTACATACTGAACATTGAACTACACACTCAACTAAAAGTTGGGAAGAAAACTAAATTTGGAACTAGAAAAAATTCTCAGAGTCCTGAGCTTATTTTCACCCTGCTACCTATCCTATATTGCTGAAAATTAGGATGAATTAAATAATACAAAAATGACAATGAAGCCAGTAAAGCAGCTGCAAATACAAATGGACTCCTTGACTGATTATCAGTAAAATTAGGATGAATTAAATAATACAAAAATGACAATGAAGCCAGTAAAGCAGCTGCAAATACAAATGGACTGCTTGACTGATTATCAGTAAACTCAGAAGTATAATTTGATCATGTGTCCCCATAATCGAAGCTGTGATATATAATGACAACTACTGATGTATTTGGTCCTTAGAGAAAACATGTTTGAAAACTTGAGGTGAAAAGTACCTCCATGTAATTTGCTATAGGATCAACAAAAGCATAATGTATGATATTTTCTTCTACACCCTTAGTGACAAATTGATCAGTTGTGTCCTCAATATTAAACCCTAAAACTACTTCAAGTTTCTACTTGAAAGCATAATCATCTTCAATCAGCAAATCAAAAGGTAGTATAATTTCCTCTTTCTTTGGACAAGGAATATTTTCCAAGAATTCTTTAGGATCTCGGAAATTATATGATTGAATTTGAGAATGCAAAAGTTTAATGCCATTTTCATACTTCTCGGCAACTAACTCAAGAACACATATTTTAACTTCAGGAGAAAATTTTCTTTATTTGAAAAATAAAGATAGCTCTTAAAAAATCTTCATGAAGCTGAAATTCTGATAACCCATCCCTGAATTCATTTAAAATTTCATTCATTGAAAGGGATTTGGAATATGGATGCTTTTGTTATGGAATCGCTTTGAACTTTCAAGCTCTCGATCTCGAATAATGGAGTTTCCAGGTGAAAGGTAAAACCTTCTGGTGTCTAATAGTTGTTCACCATCAACAATCAGATATGAGCTTTGATGCACTTTTATGAGGAAGATAAAACGTTCTATCCCAATTATGGTCGCTATTATGTTAGTACCCTGTAATTTGAAGGTTATTGGACAAATCAAAAGAATATAAAATTAAAGCAACTTCACGATGGGAATCTAGGCCTTCCAATCCCAGAGAGGGCTCTCTGTGTAAAATTTACCTTTGCTGCTTGAAAATATTAGAATAGTTATTGTTGTACATGGGTTTTGGAAGAGTGATTGTATTCAATTTAATTAGCATCTATTGGACAATGGAGTCAAAATGTAACTAGATGGTTGCATCAATTTTTAGAAGAGTAAACATAGGTCAAGTTAGGAATATTAACTCGATATTTCAGAATAATAACTGAATGGTGGAAAAAAATGAAAACCTTTAGCATAACTAAAGAGAAATTAAGAATTCTTTAGTGTGGCATTGAGTCAATCAAGCAGAACTAAAGAGAAGTCAAGAATTCCTTAGTGAGGCCTTCAGTAGAAAACATATAATTGCAAAAGCAACTAGAATAATGTACTCAAAAGTAAATCCTATTGATCAAATTTCTTTTTTGCAATTTGGAATTTAGGTGATTACTGTGAAGAGATGACAGTGAAACACTTTAACATAAGAAAAACATCACCAGTATTTAAGCCAAAAGAATCCTATGAATGGTCTCCTTAATGTTGGTGCTCCAGCGCTTTAAAAAAACTTAGAATTCTCCAATAGATCACTAATGTTTCTGATCTCAAATAATCCAATAAATGTTGTCTCTAACAAACAAGACATTTTTATACTGTAGATGAACTAAAAACCTCTAACTAGTACAAATTAATAGTTCTTGTGGAATGTGTTGTGCAAATGTTGTTGTTGTGGAAGTGGGAGCAGGTAGGATGTGCACGCAAATTTATGGTTGTGCTGGCAGATGATCTAGTAGATGCAGATGCATCTCTCTTTCTCTTATTAATTCACTCAACTGCTTGCTGATCCTCTCACTTGAGAATTCGAGACTTCCCTCATTGATGGGTGATCTTGTGACTGCCCTGCTTTTTTATCATCCATTAGTGTAACAAAATATTTTGGAAAGTATGTAATAATATATATATTTTAATAATATTTCCAAAACATTTTAAATGAAATTTATAATTAAATTTCTACAAAACCATGCGTTTTCTCCAATCTGTGGTTTTGTTTTCTCTTCCCATGAATTCACAAAACCAAAACCATGTGTAGTTTTGTTTCCATTACTGATCCAAATTGGACCCATGAAGAATAATCAAGGCACCATGACTATATCAAAATAGGACAAACATCGAATTCAAGAGCACAGAGTGATTAGAAAACCTTTGAACAGTGGCAGTTGGAAAGCAGTGTGGAGCAACGAGGACCTCGGTCAAAGCCCGCTGACTCGGGCCCATGGAGATCCGTAGGAGGTGAAGCTAGCACCTAGGAATCCCAGATCGGGAAAAGGAGGCAGTTTTTGATGCGTGATTAAATCCCTCGGGAAGGAGAGGCCTAGAGCGCTCAGTCGCATGGAAGCCGAGAAAACCGTGGAGAAAAAAGCTAAACGCTGAAAGAAAGACCCACGCTCCAAAACTGATGGTATTTATCGAAGGAACCCTTGGGTGGTAAGTGGATTTTGAGAAAAACGAGTGATTCCACTAAACGCCCAATGCATGGCAAGCAGAGGAGAGAGAAAACTGCCGCTCATCGTGTGTTAATGCTCAAGCATGTTAATCGCATGAAATGGGTGAATGGCATCGGATCTGGGGCCTCTAGATCTAATAATTGAGAATTCACCTGATGAAAGAACTAAGTTTGATAGGGGATTACGCCACGATCTACAAGGATTTGAAGTCCAATTTGACTGCTGAGATGGCAAATGACTCATTCCATGACGTAACTGAAAAACCGAACCGACGAGGCAAAGCTGGTGCAGTTTGCGAGAGGACAAGTGGCCACTTCTTGTGAGCCAATGACCATGACGCCAACATATCGAACTCCAAGTGAGCATTAGCAGGTGATTCGACGAGGGTATAAGAGGAAACGATCAGTCATGAGAACGACTGGCTTTAAAGCCATGAACATAGAATAAAAGACATAGAGAGAGGACACCAAGAGGAAGAACAGGAGAAATAAGAAAACAAAGATAGAGGACAAAGAGACAGTGAAGAAAAGAGTAGAAATACAAATAGCTGAGATAAACTACATCACAAGGCAGCATCGAGCCATCCTTGAGAGGATTTGTCAGGAGCTGAGCACCACATTGGGCACCTCCCATTAAAGACCAGAGAGTTCAAGAGCTGCTAAGGAAAATTGTTTGTGCACTATAGTGGCTTGAGGAATCCAAGAACCACCCTGCAAAGCAAATCTATTTGAGGAGACTCAAATTGAGCTCCTCATTGTAATTCCCTGTTTTAAAGACACAATAAAGAAGGACACCACTGAAAGCTGGACCAGAGATGTAGCCCGGAGGATAGGTTGAACTCTTTATTAATTGTTGTGTTCTTATATTTGCTTACTATATTTCTCTGTTGTTTTCCATATTTCCAGTGTCTTTGTATTTTGCAATCTTATCGATCCGTTGCCTAAAATAACATAGACACACACCAACACATGAGTCTATAATACCTTCATTCAATAATTCTTTAACTGAGGTCAATTAGGAGTGATTTTCAGATCATGTGGTATCAGAGCTTTACGCTATTAAGGTTAGACAAGATTTTGTTGGTTTAGCCATTGAATGCTCACTAGATCAAAGCACAAATTAGGAGAAGGAGAGTTGGTCAAAACTAATCCTGAAATTGGGAGAGTCTATCCTCGGAAGACAATGTCAGAGGAAGGTTCGATGGGGCTAGACTCTCAATTCATACAAAATTTCCTAGCCATAAAGTCCATGGTAGAAGAAATGTATAGGGACTTTAGAAAACACAAGAATAAAGATTCGTCAGGCTCTAAACAAGACAAAGAAGAAGATGAGTCTCACTTCCATGACCACTCTAAAGGAAAAAGGAAAGAGGTAAGCTTCCTCACACCTCCTAATAGCCCTGTGCATAACAAGAAAGCATCTTTAATCAAGCTATATGTTAAATTTGATTTGCCTATATATGATGGAGTGCTAAATGTAGAAAAGTTGGACAATTGAATTAGATAAATTGATGTTTATTGCAGAGTATAGAACATCAATTCAGATAAGAGAAAGATTTAGCTGGCAAGCCTATGCCTAGGAGGCACTGCCTTGGTTTGGTTGGAAGGTAGGACCCAAGCTGATATGAAAGGACATGGTAATACTATCTTTGTCTAGAGTGAATTTGTTTCTTTAATCAAGAAGCATTTCTATCCATTGGCCTCCATGCAACAAGCCATGATGAGTTGGAAAACTCTTCGGCAGTTGAAAGGGAAAAGTGTGCAGGGGTACACTCAAGAATTTAGAAAGAGAGCATTGATTCTAGGAATATCATTAGACTCACCAGAAACTCTTTTGAGGTACATTGGTTGTCTACATAGCTACATGAGGCATAACATCCGCATGTTTAATCCCACTAGTATAGATGAGGAATCTGTAGAAGCTACTCATCGAGAAGCTAGAGGAAAGAATGGAAACCCAGAAGTTGGGGGACCATCCCAACCCACTGCAAGCAAGAGAAACGAGAAAAGAAAGCAGAAGTGAAAAGCAAGGAAGGTTAACACTGCACAGAAGAAAAATGCTTCATGCAATCAGTGTAAAAAGGATGGGCATGATGATGAGCAATATTGGATTTGCATCCAGGGCTGAGGCCTAAGAAGTTTGAGGGCAAGAAGAAGAAGACTGCTGCAGATGATTTCAAAGACATAACCACACATCTTTGTGACTCATTTTTTCTGCTCTTCTAAAGATAATATTTGTTATAAAAAGTATTTAAGACTATCATGATCCATTTTTACCTTGAAGTGTCTTCCCATCTGGTAAGGTTTCCATTTCTTAAGTGCATGCAGTATTGCTAACGTTTCCTTCTCATAAATAGCTCTGTGTAAATACTTTCCCTTGATTGGAAGAATTTCAAAAGAAATGTTTCTTCCTTCTTGCACTAAAACAACACCAATTCCATTTCTTGAGGCTTCACATTCCATAATAAAGCTTTTTGTGAAGTTTGGCGTAGCTAATATTGGTGCTTGGCACATTTCCTCTTTAATATGTTCAAAGGCCTCTCTTTCTTCTGGAGCCCAATAAAATGCATCTTTCATTAATAATGTATTTAGAGGTGCTACTATTCTCCCATAATTCCTAACAAACTTGAAATAATACCCAGTCAACCTGAGAAATCCTCACAAATGCTTTATGGATGTGGGAATTTTCCATTCCTTAATGGATATAACTTTGCTAGGGTCTACCTTAACACCTTCGTGAGATACAATATGACCTAGATATTCCATGTACTATACTCCAAAGAAATATTTGGAGATTTGTTCTTATAATTTCTTCTCCTCTAATAATTTGAGCACCATGTCAACATGTTGAACATGGTCCTTCCAAGACTTGTAGATTATTATATCATCAAAAAATACTAAAACAAATATTCTAAGGAAGGGTTTGAAAATGGAATTCATCAAGCCTTGAAATGTAGAAGGTTCACTGGTAAGGCCAAAATGCATGACCAAAAATTCATAATGACCCTCATGAGTTATAAATAATGTTTTTGGAATGTCTTCAGTATTTATTCTAATTTGATGATATCCTAAATGAATATCCAACTTGGTGAAGTAAATTTCCCCATGTAATTCATCCAAAAATTCATCAATGATAGGAATGATAAATTTATCTTTAATAGTGAGCTTCTTAACTTCCCTATAATCCATACACATGTGCCTTGATCCATCTTTCTTGTGAGCCAATACTATTGGAGCAGAGAAAGAACTTTGACTAGGCTGAATTATAGTATCCTCTAACACTTATGCAACCGTACGTTCAATTTCACTGTTTTGGGCGTAGAGACATTTGTAAGTTGTAATGTTTGGAGGAACACTTCCTAGAATCAAATGAATAGCATGATCATGATCACGAATAGGTGGGAGGCCTTTGGGGGTCTCAAATACCTTGGAATGATTGTCGATTACTTTTTGGAGATTTATAAAAATAGATGATTTCGATGTGGGAACCTCTAGTGAACATAATTGTGAAATTATACCCTGTTTTTATTTATTTAGAATGTTTTTCATGGCATTGGAGCTGATTATCTTTCCTGATTCCCCTTTGATACCCTTTAATTAAACTTCTTTTCCCCAACTTAGGAAAACTAGTGCAGAAGATAGAGGGTTTTATATTATTAAGCAAGAAGAATCTGAGTACAACAAGTTACCTCTCATAACGACAAAACTGACAGATAAATAATGACATAAATAAATACATAAGAGGGTTTACCTCATCCCCATGTGCCAATTAATCTGATGAGCGATCTATCACCCTCCCAACAGATAATGTGCAGTCCATATGCAATCATTGCGTAGGCCTGTGTCCTGCCTCTAGAGGAATATATCACTCTAACTGTTGGATCGATCTACTGTATGAAGACTATCATTCAACCGTCACAGCTCACAACCTTGCTTCTCCAGCAAAATCTCAAACTATAGATGACACTCTGCACTACCATTGTGTGAGCCCCTCCAGGACTGTGTAAGCTCTGCATGATCCCCTCCAAGACTGTGTAAGCTCTGCGCGAGCCCATCCTGGGCTACATAGACCTTTGCACTATCTTCTTGCCTCTCAAGTTTCCTCTCTGCCATGTACTCTTTGGTTCAAAACTTTCCTTCTAATCCAAATCTCCTCTTCTGCCCCTCTCACTGCAACAAATCACTGGTTCGATTATCTCAACAAACTGTGCCCCATAAAATTGAACTGATTGATCAATATGCTCACTTGGTGTATCTCCAATTGATCCTCAAGCCTCCTCTTATAATTTTCTTCTTGATGAATCAATGGCTGAGATTAAGTATGTAATCACTGACTAAGATTAAATTAGACTTGATCCTAGTCTCTTAGAATCTTCTCACCCATATTTTCATTAATACCCATTAATATTTGTATTTTCCTATGTTTAGACTTAGGAACCCTATTAAAAATATTAATTATTTTAACAGAACACAATCTTGGTGGAATTTCACCAAACGATTTCTGGGCCTTGAAGATCTCATGTGTTTCTATTCCCTCCACAAAATTTTGAGGCTAGAGCACATCTGATGCCACCCAAAATAAACACTTGCAACCATCACATGACACTATAGTGCTAGATATAGGAAGAAATTCAATTCCATGGTTATCTTACAATGAATAAAATTATAGGTACTACCCGAATCAATCAACACTATTGCCTTTTTCTTCTTGATATGTCCTTCTATATTGAGAGTTTGAGGAGTGGTAATTCTTGCCAATGCATTACAATAAATGGTCGGATTCATTTATTCCTTCTCTAGCATTTGTTCCTGGTGTATATCCTTTTCTTTTGATGTTTCTTGTTCCTTTTCTTCCTCCTCTTCACAATATATGTAAAATAATTTTTTCTCATCACACTAATGACCATTAGTGTATTTTCTATCATAACTATAACAAAGCCCTCTTTCTCTTTTTTCTTCCAATTTTTGTGGTGTCAGCTTTGTAGGTTGTGCAAGGCTAGGGGCAACAACGCTTCCATCTTTGTAATTGTGAGTGGTAGGTTTCCTTGTTGCCATAATTTTTCTTTCAATTTTTTTTGCCAAAATAAGTACCTTATCAATGAATCGAGTTCCCAAAGGGGAACCTCATGTTGGATATTATCGTTTAAAGTCCTGATGAACACATTATCCTATGAATATCTTTTACTCTTATATTCAATTGTTTGGAAGTCCTAAATGTGCTCCACCATTGGACCCTTTTGTTGACATTTATCAATTGGATAAAGAAGATGTTTCTCTTTTTATCCTCATAATGTTCCATAATTTCCTCCAAAAAAATTGACAATGTGACAATTTGTCTACGAGAGCGAAGACATATATAAAATACAAATTAATTGGGTTCCAAATATAAAGTTGCAATGCGTAGCTTTTGTGTGTTTTGCACATTATGGATATCAAAATATTTCTCCATCTATGGTAATTGCTTTTTCTTAAATTTGTGCATTCTACAGAGGCACTGTGTGTTCTAGAGGAGGCTCTTGTAGAAATCACATAGAGCTCAATGTCAAGTCAAAGAAGGGATTGAAGAGCTGGAAACTTTCACAAAAGGCCTATGGGCCATCCTATAGACGTTCATCATCATAGCCCTCCATTCCATACCTACACCACCACATTTCTAATCATTTCTTTCCTCCTTGCAAATAAAACACAACAATCTTATTTTTTTTAGAAAAAAAGGAAATAAACAAATAGCACCCCTACCACCTAACTATAGCCTACCGACTGCTTCTCCATGACCATCATAACCTTCAATAGACTACTCCAAAGTCCCTACATAAACCTCAGCTAAAAGTTCTAGAGGGAGAAGCACCTATAGAAACACTTGTAGGATTCTTGTAGCAGATCATCCCATTAGAAATAAATCTTCAGAAGTAGAATCGGTGCAGCCACAGGTACGTAAAACACGTAAGAATCTAGATCCTGATCGAAGATCACTTATACAAGGAAACTAAGCTACCTATCTAGAAGCCATAATCATATGGCAGCAGAAATATATGGGGATAGCACCAAAGTAAAAGCATGCAACAGCACTGTAGCACACACATTTTTACTTACAGGTAAGTGTCTAAACCCATTCCTTTATTGCATTCGTATGATCCAAAACTGCATGAACAAATTGGATGGTTGATATTAAACTAGATCGGTGGCCAACTATCTGGCCACTCTCATCTAGTTCAACATCACTCAGCCGGAGTTCAATCTGCACATTTGTCCAGTCAACTCATAAGAATCTAAAAATGGGTAGTGGTGGATATTTTGAACTCCAATGCGAATGATGGAAATGATTGTCGGCAGGAAGCATAAATTTTCATGATGAAACTACAGTGGAGACCAACGGTCCGAATGAGGGTAACATACCCTTCCTGCCACCTCATCTGATCACCACAAACCTCTCCTGTAAGTTTAAGTATGCTCTCTCAACCGCACTCACCACCTTTGTTTTCATTTGTATTATTGTGCTCTTGACTGTAACAAGCTACCTTCCACCTCTAGAGCCTCGAAACAATCACTCTTTGTCATTTTCAAAACCCTTCTGCTTTTCAGGATCTACAAGAGTAGAAATAGGTCCTACAGGAGGGCCAGTGAGCATTCTCATAGAGGAAAAATCGGGGTTTCATGGAAAATTCGAGCTCGAAGAGGTAGGCTCTAGTAAACCCACTCTGCATATTCATATATACAAGGGTTGATGTGATTTCAAGAAAAGGGTTGAGTGAAAAGGAAGGAGAATTGAAATCAAAAGTTTCCCTATTTCTTTAAAAAAAAACGTAGTATTTTTATTTTCTCTCTGTGTTGAAGTGTTGTCTCTTTCTCCTCCATGGTATTCTCATATTCGAAGGAGTGATGAAATTTTAGAAAAGAATAAGCCTGTAAAGAAGGAAACTGCATTGGAAAGTCTGCCTATTTCTTAAGAAAAAACAAAGTTTTATCTTACCTCTATCTCTAAGATATTGTCTCCTTCACCACCTTCATAGTCACATATACAAAGGAGTAATGCAAGTTTAGAAAAACTGAACCTGGAAGGAAGAAAAAATTGCATTAAAAACTCTCCCTGTTGCTTGAAAGAAAACCTTAGTTTTTTTCTCTATTTTTGGGTTTGAAATTTGTTGTCTCCCTCTTCACTTGAGATATTCCAAAAGACTTTGAACATCATGATAGGGGGATTTATGAGGAAGGAACCTCCAAACCCAACCAGGCTACATGAACATCGAGAGGTGGTAGCCCTTTCTACTAAAGCAAATTGGATGCCCTTCTTTGAAAAGCTTCATGGGTGTGATGAAGAAGTAATAGAATAATTTGCCTTGTCTTTGACACCTCACTCAAAAACGCATGCCACTATTAGTTTCAGGCATCTCACTATAGAAATCACCCCAAAATTCATCAGCAGGGTTACCGGTCTCCCACTTGGACTACCCTAGAGCAAGGAAGAAAAACCACTGGATCAAGTTGCCAAGAAAACCTTCTTCCATCCAGATGAGCATCCGGTAGAGGAAAAAAATGGCATCAGGAGAACACGCATACCTTACCGCTGGGATGAGGTCAACTATTATATTATCAATTACATCTATTGTGAATGAAGGTATAACATAGTTTATGGGTACCATTTCAGACTTTTGCATCAATTAAGGTATGGCATGGACATTCCTACACCCCAAAAACTCAGTATTCCTTATTTTTGCCTCCAATCCTTAATAGAATCTAACATCAAATTGAAGGCAGGACTTCCAGACCAATTGGCTCACCATGGGCTAATCAAATTTCTGGTGGAAGAGACCCTCCACACCTTCACAATATCCATAGCCTGGGAGATTTTTAGAAATATGACAAGGGAAGATGATGTGAATGCCCTCAGATATGACCTCAGTGCATCTAAAAATGAGGGAGAAGAACAAAAAGGGGAAGATGAGGAGCAAACCAAAGAGGAGGAAGAAAAAACACAAATAGAGAAAGAGGAACCTAAAATAGGGAAGGAAGAAATCCAAACAAAGGAAGAAAAACATGAAACAGAGAATGATAAGACCACAACGGAGGAGAAGAAAGAACCTAGGACAAAAGGAAAAATGAATAAAACAATAAGGAAAAAGACTAAATCAGTGAAGACAGAGACTAAAGAAGAAAGGGTAGAAACAAAACAAGAAGAGGAGGAAATTAAAATAGGGATAGAAGAAAAAAACTTGTAGAGGCAGAAAAGAAAAAAGAAGAAAAAAAAGAAGCATCAACAGCAAAAGTGTCTCCTGAAACACTAGAAAGGGAGGCAAAACGTGTTCTTGCTGCACTCAGAACCCCAATTAACCCCAAACCAAAGAGAAAAGGAAACTATCCATGTATTTCAAGGCTCAAAAGAGCACCAAGATAAAAAGAGGGAAGCCACAGCCGCCCTCAAAAGAGCTTATCACCATTGAAGATTCTCCTACTCCCAAAAAGGAGGAATCTCCATCTTGAACTCCCATCACCTATGAAAGAGGAAGCCCTAGATCTTCCACTTGGAGGGAAAGGATAAAACTACAGGACTCCAAAACTGTCCAATAGGAGGCACAGACCGCTCTACAAGAGACCTTGAAAAAGCTATAGGATACTGAGAAACTTGAGAAAAAGGCAGAGGAGTAGATCAAGGGGAAGGATGAAACAACAGGAATACCAAAACCTGACCCAGAACCTAGGGATACCAAAACCTAATCCAGAACAGGTGAACTCCTGTAGAAACTGAAATGTTAATAAAACAGCTGCAATAAAGGAAAATCCAACTACAAATTGAAGTGTTGAGAAAACAACTGCAAGAAAGGGAACCCCGGGTAGAAAATGAAATATTAATATTAAGGAGACAGCTACAAGAAAGAGAAGCCCAATTAGTCTGCATGGCCAGCTGCTCTATGGAGGCACTACAGTGTAGGTAGCCAGCCAAATCATATGAAGTATACCTCAAAGATCAGTGGCTAAAATTCTAGATCAAAACCCTTGCCTAGAGAGGTGCCACACCTTTTCAGCATTATGGACAATTCATGGATCTATTTGACCATAGTTAAGCAAAGGACAAGGCGAAGTTGGCAGAGTTTTATTTACATAACATGGCCCTTACTGATATGAACTTATGGGACCCCAATGTTGTGTTAGGAGACTTACAGCTTATGGCCATGGCATCTTCGACGAGCCATGAGGAGAAAACGGCAATATAAATCAAGAAGTTAATGTAAAAATAGCTAAATGAACCATTAATGATCCGAGCTAAGCCAATAGACCCCATGGCTCTCATCAGCGCCCACAAACACCTTGCAGATAATGCTCAAAGTGTCCCTAAGTATATCAATGAGCAAGCCCAGGGTATTGCACATTTTGAGCACATGGAGAGATTTTTTGGAGATGACTGCATCCATGCCTACTTGAAAAGGCGGAACACATTGCCACATAGCCTAAATATCAGGGAGTATCACTCCCCAAACAGGATGAGAGAAGCCTTGAGGAGAGTGCCACCATATAAGCACTCTATGCAAAGTTTTAAGGCCAATTTGATTGGCCTCAAATTCAGTCCTCCGCTGCTGCTAGGACTACTAGAAGGTGTAAAAGAAGAACAACAACAAAAATAGTGAGAAGAGGTGGATAGAAAGGTAGGATTCCATGATAAGGAGGAGGATATCACATCAGAAGCATGGGATGTCAGGGAATCCATCAAGGCCATCAAGGATGAGGAGATAGACTAGTTGCTTAGAGAATGAGCAACCCATTTAGTAGTGAGGTGATGATGAGCCCCAAAAATGGGTAATTATATGGGCTCATTTTGCCTCTTAACTCAAATTAATCCACCATTCTCATTAGTTTATTGCATGTTTTTTATTATATTTATGCTAATAGAGTGAATTGGGTTAGTCATTATGCCATGAAGTCTAATGTGTGCTTTATGTAGATTTTTGGTCAATTTTGGACAAAGTCAAAGGATTAATGAGCATTTGGTAGCCAATATTTGAGGCAAACAAGGGAGAGGATTTGTAGGAGGGTGTCACCCTCATTTATGACTCCTCACCTCGAATCCTCCATCAAAAACTCGAAGCACAAACAGCCGCATCAATGAATCCAAAGGGCAACCAAGCAAGTCAAGAAGAGTTGTTGTCTAGCTTTAGTTCTGGGAAGATGAGCCCCTTGATTTTAGGAGGGATGTTGGGGGACTCCATTTGTATAAATAAGGGGGCTTAGAGACTTAGTAGTTTAGCAAGTTATTAGTAGAATTTTCGCACTTTTGTGCAACTCTTGTTCAGCTCATTTTCGAGCTTATTTTGTGAATAGTTTATGTAATGTGAATAGTTTGAGCCCAACCCAAGTTGTCCAACACCTCTTGCTTTGTACTTATATTTTTTTTCCTTAGTTCATGAGTTAATTTTTGTTACATCGATTCATTTTACCTTGTTTAGAATAGGTTTCTTTTGATGGTTTGCATAGCTTCTTTTTGCTTCAGTTGCTGAAGTAGGTTAATATAGTGATAGGCTAAGATTCAAAAAGGCCAACAACAGTCCCTGATCTCCTTTCTCCCTTCCTAGGACCATGATTTGAGGTCAAGGCACCATTGCTGGCACCAAAAACACATTTTTTCTTCTTCCATGCAATTTGTAGTGTGATGATTTGATTTGAAAAGTTAAAGGGTTGCTTCAGATTAATTTTGCCAAGATTAGTTCTTTTTTTTGTAATAAATCTCCTTGCAAGATTTTCTATTCGTAAGGTACTGTTCAACACTTTATGTTTCTAGGTCAGAAATTAGGTTAAAAAGAAATATGGTTCTATTTTCTTGGTGCAACAAGTCCTTTTCTTGCTCAGTTTTGGTAGTTAGATGTGCAGATATCTTACAACACACCTCATATGACAATACATGAATAAATAAGCCAACATCCTCTCATTTCTCATAGCTTTCACAAGTCATTCATAGTCCTTCATGAATCTACACTAATTTCTGCACTTTTTCCATTAGCTTTCCTCTCGTCATTTGAACAAATCCAATCATCATTTTCTTTCCTGATCCTCTTTGTTAAGCCCCAAACAGCTCAAAACATCCCTCTAGTCTCAACTACCCTTTCCCACCATTTTTCCACTCTTGAAACCTCTAAGTATAGCTCTCGGCATCCTCCTGTAGATCCTATTGTAGATCCTCCTATAGATCCCCTGGAGCCTCCTATAAAATTTCTTGTGAGTGATTTTTTGAAGTCCGATTGTAGGGTAAGTCTTCATAAGGTTACCAGATGATTCTTAGGACCCCTCCACACTAATTTCTGCACTAATTTCTGCACTTTTTCCATTAGCTTTCCTCTCGTCATTTGAACAAATCCAATCATCATTTTCTTTCCTGATCCTCTTTGTTAAGCCCCAAACAGCTCAAAACATCCCTCTAGTCTCAACTACCCTTTCCCACCATTTTTCCACTCTTGAAACCTCTAAGTATAGCTCTCGGCATCCTCCTGTAGATCCTATTGTAGATCCTCCTATAGATCCCTTGGAGCCTCCTATAAAATTTCTTGTGAGTGATTTTTTGAAGTCCGATTGTAGGGTAAGTCTTCATAAGGTTACCAGATGATTCTTAGGACCCCTCCACACCTTCTTACACCTTTGCAAAAACCAAATATGCCCTCTATCGCCACCAACCCTCTGCCATACTCACAAACAAACAAAATCGCATGCATATCAATTTCACATAAAACACATAAAAACGCAAAAAACTATTCTTTTCTCATTTTCTTCCAGGTTTAGCTTGAATAAATATAATTTCCCTTTTCAGTAGTCAATGGAATTCATTTGATCATCTTTCATCTCTTTTTCTGCAAAAGTAGGGTTATTTGGAAAAAATAGGGTTTGCTAGGGTTTGCTTTACACTCTTCTTTCTCTTTCTCCAAGTAGAATGGTCTTTCTAGAGTTAGCTTTCTTTCATCACAGTTAAAAGGTTCTTCTGGAAACTCGTAGAAATTGGCTTGAGCTCCTAGTGATCTTACGCTTGCGGAGCAAGTGACAGCCTGCAGTAAGAGCTAGTACTTGTGCATACAGCATCATTGCTTCGAAGTTTGTTACGAACTACTAGGTTGATAAAAGAAAAGTAGGAAGCCCTAGGAGTTGCAACATTGTTGCTGCAATACATTTTCTCACCAATAAATCTAGGTGAAGGAATCTAGATGTTTTCTTTGTAGGCTGCATAGCTCCTTCTCCTGGGAAGTAGATAGGGATGGGTTGATTTTCAATGTTCTTTTTGGGCTGAACTCTATTTTTTTTACATGGAGAGAAGGAGGTTTGGCCACACAGAGATCAGTTTTGAGGTTTTTTTTGGTTTCTCTTACTATGTCTTCTAATGATGATACACTTGGATGTGGATTCTGAATCAAATTTTCAATCATATCATCCTCATCTTATAGGTTTCTTCCCACGGTGATTTCCAATGCACAAATTGGTGCAGAATAAACGTCATCCTCATCCTCCTCCTCCAACCATATAGGTAGATCATGTTCTAGCAAGGATTGAGCAGGAGGATACAGGGTTAATTTCTTGGACATGTGCCCCAATCTTTATGGTCATGTTCCCAACTTGGCAGCTGATGTAGGCATTGACTATAGCCAACCAGGGTCTTCCGAGGATGAGAGGATACCCAATGGGCTTTGCCTTTGGCTGGAGAACTATGAAATATGTGGGGTACTCCAAAGAATCAATGGAAACCATCACATCTTCCACAATTCCCTCAGGGGTCACAGAGGAGTGGTTTGCTAGCTGTAGCACTACCGTGGTCTTCCTCAAGGAGTCTTGGAGGTTAAGTTTTAGCATTGTCTCCTTTGTCATCACATTAATGGTAGCTCCAAGATCAATCAATGTATGTGGGACCATTGTACCATTGATGTGGAAATCAACTACTAGGCTTCCAGTGTCGAGATATTTCAGATAGATTATTTGCCCCAACATCAGGTCAGAAATTTGTCCTATGACATTAACGGTTGGCGAATCTCACTTGCACCTTCCCATATGCCTAAAGCACTTCTCTTTGATCAACCTATTGTAGATAGGCACATATTTTATGGCTTGGAGAAGGGGTATCTTCACACATAAGTGTTTCAATTCTCCCAGGAGTTCAGACTGTTATGGGGTAGGCTAGATTGTTATGGATAGTCTCTCAGGGAAGGGTGGATTTGCTTTAGGTTCGCTTTCCTCTTTATCTTCCTTAACGTCCCTAGGTGGAGGGTGGCTATCTGGGAGAACTTTCCTAGATTGCAGGTTAATTTCTTGAATCTCCACAGCATAAGTTGAACATGATGGTTCCCCACTATATACTTGTTGAGCCTGTGTGTTGTTCGGGTTTGGATTTGGCTGGGCAGACATTTGGGGTTGCCTTAGTGGAGCAGAAGGTAACGGTTTTGGTTGGGCAGGTGGTGGAGGTAGAGGAGTCGGAGGAGAGTTGTAGTGGGGCCTACACCCATGATGAGATGCATTCCACTGAGGTTGCGGCTGAGCATAGCGTTGGAATGAATGAGTGGCTGGTTAGGCATGATATGGAGATGTGAAGGACCAAGGAGGAGGTGTGGACCAGGAAGGATGAGCCAGGGGACTCGAAGAACGTATGGAGGTGACTTGGTTGGGGTTGTAGTATGCCTGAGCTGTCCCTTGCATCCCCTGCTGGTATGGTCTAGGTCCAGGCGACCTCCTTTGCTTTATGTAATAGTTCTATTCAGTGAATCCTTCGGCCCCTTGGTATACAGCTTTAAGACCGATCAAGGGAGGGCACTTATCTGTAGAATGATTTTCTTCACAGACTGAACAAACCTCTATATAGCTCAATGGCCATTCATTCCTAGGATGCCTCCTAGTGCATCTAGGACAAAAGATGGCCAAGCCCTCTCTGCGTCCTCTTGTTTTCTTTTGATATGTAAGGTATCCATTTGTATGGCAAGAGTCTCCACCATTTCACTCTTGAAGTCTTCTAGCATGCTTCCAATTTCCCCTTTAATGGATGAATTGGAAGAAGACGTACTGACGATGGGTTGACCCCCCTACCTTTCTTTCTAGCTACTCTAGAATGGTTTCTAAAAATAGTCTTTATTTCCTCATAGGATAGTTGGTGAATGTCTCTCCTGGCCAGTAGATGGAGGGTGTCTAGAAGGTCTTCCCGGATTCCCTTGAGAAGGACCAACTTCAGAGACTCAGGGTCAAGTGTACACCTGATCCTTTTCTAATTAAGTTGGAACCTTTCTTCATAGTCTTCCAGGGACTCATCACTTCCCATGGACATTCATAAGATTTATTCTTTAGTATATTTTGTCCTACAATAGTCTTGATACTTTTTGTTAAAGGCTTGCTGCATCTAAGCCCAAGTTGTGATTTTGTTGCGAGGTAATCTCATGAACCAGCATAATCCTGCATCCTTGAGAGTAGAAGGGAACATTTCAACTTTTTCTCATCTTCTGCATTGTCATAAGTTTGATAGATGATAACAAACTTGAACAATAAGGTGTCAGGATCTTCTGTAGTCAAACCATGGAAATGAAGTAGGGCTGAAGGACTTACATTTTTCATTTTGGTGTCCCCATTGGTCTCTCGAATGGGAAAGGTACCCTCTATTGCTTCTCCATTTCCCCTAGCATTTTTGTTTTCAACCATTGGCTCGAGAGAGATGTTTTCTTCTTCTTCTTCCCTTATAGGTTCTTCAAATATGTCTGGCTATTCACCTAAGGGTTCTTCTTGATTTTAGCCACTGAAGAAGAGTCAAGGTTAGCTGTGTGAAGCAGTGGGGGAGTTGGGCAAAAAATTTCCTGAGTTATCTCTATTCCTACGAGGCATGAAAGGAAATCTTTTAGTTGGATTTTTTTGTTTTCCCCACACTGATAGTACTTGCAAAAACATAAATTGTGATTGAGAAAAACAAATTGCAACTAGCTGAAATGAACTTGCTGAATGGAAAATTGCAGAATTGGAAAGGAAAGAAAGGAAATGCAAGACTGAAAGAAAAGAAATCACTAGTCTACTTTTGCTAAAATGAAATTTTCAGAATTGAAAAGGGAAGCAAGGAAATGCAAAACTTGAAAGAAATGAAATGACTAGTCCACTTGTGCCAAAATAAACTATTATCAAAATGTTGTAATAGGAAATAGAAGAAATTAGTAATCCCATAATACTCTGATGCTTCCCCATAAATGACATCGAAAAGTGGTGAGCGATAGTATTGCAGCAAGAATGATGTAACTCTTGGGATGCCAACTTGAGTTTTATAAACCCGGTAGTTCGTAACAAACTTGGAAGCATCAGTGATGTATGCAAAAGTACTTTTTCTTACTGCAGGTTGTCACTTGGTCAGTCGGCACAAGATCACTAAGAGGTCAAGCTAATTCTACTTTTGCCACAAACACTATGAAAACCATGAAAGTAATTCTATTACCTACTCAAGAAATTAAACAACATCTAACCATGCTATTTCTAGAAGTAAATAAGCAAAAAACATATTTTTTGATTTTTATGTGTTTTTATGTGAATTTGACATGCATCGAATTTATTGTGTGTGAGTGTGGCACCGAATAGGTGGCGTTGGAGGGTAGTTTTGGAGCTTTGGAGGATGGGTACTAGGATGTCTTAGGTGGCCTTCTGGAGGCTTTTCCAACACTCAGCCTTCAAAATAAAGCCTACAGGAAAAACTACAGGAGGACACAGGGAAACTACAGGAGGAAAACAAGGAAACTACAGGAGGCCTACAGGAGGAGGCTGAGAGCAATTTGCATTATTTTGAGTCAGTGAGAGTGGGTGGAAAAGGTGTATGAAGGTTTGGATGACGTTTTAGAGCACCTAAGGTCGGCCATGAATCACCGGGAGAGAGAAAGATGATTGGGTTTTCTCAAGGGGAGAGGAAGAAGTTCTATGAAAAATTAAGGAAACTAAGGTAGAATTGACGTGATGTTTGGGAGACCTGTAGGGCATGGATCATATGGGGGATGTGATTTCTGATAAGCTAGCATACTTCTGGAAGAGTTCTACGGCATAGAAACTATCACTCAACAAAGAAGATCAAGCAAGCAATGAAATTAGTGCATCTAGAAAAACTATGTTTTGCATTAAAGTGGTCTAAACTATGATATATGAAAGGAAATGTTGAGAAATGTTTCAAGAAAGGAAAGCATGAAAGAGGAATATTGAAAATTAGTAAGTGAACATGATAAAGGAGATCTGAAGCGAAGAACAACTGGACTATCAACCTACTAAAGAGCTGCATACACTAGGAAGTCCTATGAATGAGGAAAATTTGTGTTTTTGGGGTAGAAAGAGAGTCTTTGCCTCAAATCATGGTCTCAGAGGGAGGAAGAGAGGCTAAGTCACTATTTATAGCTTTTTGAATCTTTTCTAATCATTGCTTAACCTGCTATAGAAGGCACAAATGGAAGAAAATTGTTGAATCATCAAAAGCAACTTACTCTTAACCATAAAAGAAAAATACATCTAACACCAAATGTTCAAAGGCCTTCGTTGCTTCTGGAGTCCATGAAAATGCATATTTCTTCAACAATGTTGTTAGAGGTACTAATATTCTCCCATAATTCTTAACAAACTTAAGATAATACCCTATCAACTGGAGAAATCCACGTAGATGCTTTATGGATGTGGGGATTTTCCATTCCTTAATGGTTTTAATTTTGCTAGGGCCTACCTTAATACCTTCATGAGATACAATATGACCAATATATTCCATCTCTTGTACTCCAAAGAAAAATTTGGAAATTGTTTCATATAATTGTTTCTCCTCCAATAGTTTGAGCACCATGTCAACACGTTGGAAATTATCTTTCCAACACTTGCTGTAGATTAGTATATCATTAAAAAAATAGTAACACAAATTTTCTAAGGAAGTAAATGGAATTCCTCAAACCTTGAAATGTAGAGGGTGCATTAGTAAGGCCAAAAGGCATGACCAAAAATTCATAATGACCCTCATGAGTTCTAAATGTTATTTTTGGAATGTCTTTAGTCTTCATTATGATTTGATGATATCCTCAATGAAAATTCAACTGGGTGAAGTAAATTGATCCATGCAATTAATCCAATAATTCATCAATGACATGAATGGGAAATTTATCTTTGATAGTGAGCTTGTTGAGCTGCTTATAATATGGACACATGTGCCATGATCCATCCTTCTTGTGAACCAATACTACTGAAGCAGAGAAAGAATTTTGACTAGGTCGAATTATACCAGCCTCTAGCATTTCTTCAACCATACGTTCAAATTCACTCTTTTGGGCATAGGGATATCTGTAAGGCCTGATGTTTGTAGGAAAACTTCCCGAATCAAATTCATAGCATGATCATGATCACGAACAGGGTGGAGGCCTTCGGGAGTCTCAAATACCTTGGAATGGTTGTCGAAGACTTTTCGGAGATCTGGAGAAATGGATGATTTCAATGTGGGAACCTCTAGTGAACATAATTGTGCAATTATTTATCATTGTTCTTTCTTGAGAACCTTCGTCATTCCGTTAGATCTTATTATCTTTCCTATTTCCTTGCGATACCCCCTAATTCAACTTCCTTTCCTTCTAAAGATAATTTTAGGAAAAGTTCCTGAAAATTAAAAGCTATTATACCCAAGGATTGTAGCCATTGGACTCCTAGTACAACATCGACACCAACCATTGGAATGGAAAGCATTGGGCTATTCAATACATATTCTACCATGGATAGCTTGGTATTGTGGCACTTTACTAAGCAATTTCTGGTTCCTCCACTTGCAACCATCACTTGACACTCTCGTGATGGATATAGGAAGCAATTCAATTCCTTGGCTATCTTACATTGAATAAAATTATGGGTACTTCCTAAATCAATCAACACTATTAAATTTTTCTTCTTGATATGCCCTTCTATCTTGATAGTTTGAGTAGTGGTAATTCCAACCAATGCATTACAAGATATGGTCGCATCCATTTCTTCTTTTTCTAGGGTTTGTTCCTAGTGTATATCCTCTTCTTTTGACATTTCTTATTCCTTTTCTTCCTCCTCTTCACAATCTATGCAAAATAATTTCTTCTCGGCACACTTATGATCTTTAGTTCATTTTTTATCACAAATGTAACAAATCCCTTTTGCTCTCTTTTTTCTTCCAATTGTTGTGGTGTCAACCTTGTAGGTTGTGGGTGGCTAGGGGCAGCAACACTTCCATCTTTATGATTGTGAGTGGTAGGATTCTTTGTTGCCATAATTTTGCTTTCCATTTGACTTTCCAAGCTAAATGCCTTATCCAATGAACCTGGTTCCCAAAGGTGAACCTCATGTTGAATGTTATCTTTTAAAGTCCCTATGAACACATAAATCCTATGCACTTTTGGAATATCTTTAACCCTTATATTAAATTTTTACAACTCCTCGATATGCTCCATCATTGAACCCTTTTGTTTGAGATTTATCAATTGGCTAAAAAAGGTTTTTCTTTTTATATCCTCATAATGTGCTATCATTTCATCCATAAAAATAGCCCAAGTGACAATTTTTTTATCAGAGCAAAGCCATCGATACCATACAAACTGATTTGGTTCCAAATATAAAGTTGTAATGCGCACCTTTTGTGTGTTTTGCACATTATGGAGATCGAAAAATTGCTCATCTGTAGTATCCATGTTTCGGGATCCTTGCAATCAAACTTCCTCACATTGATCTTTGGAACATGATGGTTCTTCAATCCAATGTTGGAGTTTATGAAATCATGATTAACATTTATTTTTTTCTCATCATGAGTTTCCTTTACTAAGCTTATGCCATTAGTAAGCATTTCTTGTACAAACTTTGTCAAATCCATCTTCAAATCTGTCTTCAAATCTTTTATGCCTTCCTTTAAATAATCCATCTTAACTTCCATGCCATCCATCTCAGCTTCCACATCATTCATCTTAGCTTCTATGCCTTTCTTTAAACCATCCATCTTAGCTTCCACGACTTTATTTAAACCATCCATCTTACTTCCACGCCATACATCTTAGCTTCTATGTCTTTCTTTAAACCATCCATATTAGTTTCTACGTCTTTCTTTAAACCATCCATCGTAGCTTCTCTTATTTTTTTTGCAAGTGAAATTTTTTGCATTTGGTCTTGTAATTTTGATATATCATGTTGCATTTCTTCCTCTTCTTCATGAGTCATGCTAGAGCTTTTAGGTTGCTTATTAGGTTTTTCCATTTTCTTTCTTTGGGGCATAAATTACAAATAATAATGCTTCACTATGCCCTTTGAATTCCTTCAAACTAATTTTTCAAACCAATCTTACGCAAAATTTAAAAAAAAATTACAGATCCTTTTTTTTCGTACTTTGTAGGAGCTCGATATTGAATCTAATGTATCTTTATAATTTTGGATCTCCAAGGTCTGAAATTTCTTCCTGCGATAGCCCTTTGAGTAGTCTTTCTAACCCTACAGGTCTGATCAAGATTGGATTATCACAAATCTCACACGATGACCTAAGAATAGACTCATTCAGTAGAGAAAACTTGTATGATGTGCTGCAAGTCATTGTTTCCACCTTAGGTTCTGAAAATGATACCCAAAAAACTACAGTCTGTTTGATTTCTGCAACTTCTTATGAAAATTCAATATGATGCTCAGAGCGAATGTTATGATGATTTTCCCAAGGTGACCTGTTTGGAATGTAATTTGGGGGTCTACAAAAACCCTAAATTCCTTATATTATATCTCCAAAAATATATCGAGACACGATTTGAAATTTGGATCCAAGGTTCAAACAAATTTCATCTCAACTAGGTTTTTGTTTTAGCTTCTAAAATTTCATAGAGAAACCACTATAGCGAAAATCCCATGATGATTTTTTTTAGCTGAAATTATGGAGCTTGCAAAAGACCTAACTTCCTTAGATCATATCTCTAAAAATATAGTGTGAAAATATCTGAAATTCAGACACAAGGTTCCAGTCAATGTTTCTCAAATGGGTTTATTTTGTAGCTTCCGAAACTTTGTATAGAAAATGTTATAGAATGCCATGATGATCTATTTCTGGCAATGAAACCCTAAAATCCACAACTCTGATACCAAATGTTATGGAACCATCTCACCAAAAGATAGAGAAGATAGATCAATGCCTTCGAATTCAGCCTCTTCGAGGGGGCAACCTCCTTTAAATTACACAAATGAAAAATTCTTGGATGATTCAAATGAAAAAACCTACTTTCTATATATAGGAGTCTAAGGGGTCACAATATAACCAAGCCGAGCTAACAGCCGAGCTAACAATCATATTATAAAGGCACAAAAATAAAAATAGTGGGATTTTATGGGGCACAATAATAACAATATGGGGACAATAGGGGCACAACAATAACAATAAGGGATACAACAACAATAGTAATGGGGGAAATCACTAGTATTATAGTGACCTAACAAAATCCCTTTTCAATTCCATTAATAAAAGGTCAGTATTAATCATATTGAAACGAGTGTGTTTTTTAATTTCACTAGAATATTTCATGCGCATGCTATGCATAAAAGGATTAAGGGTTGAAGGGAACGACCTGTGGTGAGAGTGAGGCTCATAATATTTTGTTCTATCTTCAGAGGTTCTCTCTAATCTATTAGCTAAGTCATCACCTTATTCAAGACACAAGGAGTCAGGCTTAGAGTGGTTACTTAACATAGTACCTTGGTTGGTACAAGTTCTAGCATTGAAGTCCAAAAGAAAAAGGATATTATCTTCATTCCTTAGGTTGTGAATGCCTTTTTCTAAGGTAGTGAAAGGAAAATTCTTATCTAAGTTATTTTTCTTATAGGAGATAGAGTTGATAGGAGAAAAATAGAAGATAGCAAGAAAAAACTTATTGAAGGAAGATTCAGAGACCTCGATTCAAATATATTGATTAAAGGGGTCGATAATATGAAGTTGGATGTGAGAAGAAACAATGTTATTTTTTTAATAGGTTATACCACCAAGACCCCTTCAAGATGATTTCTTGTTCCAAGTAGACCAAAGAATGAATCCATCAAGGTGAGGAACCTTAGATTCTTCATATTCCCAAGTTTCAATGAGAAAAATAAGCTCAATATCACTTGGGATCCAAATTAACATAGGACCTTTATGCCATGGGAAACCCCCACAGTTCCACAAGATGATCCTTAGTGATCCTAATCCTTATTTATCACCCGTATTTTGAACTCTATCTCGAATAATAGATTTCCCATTCCTAATGATAAACCATTCCCCTTTTTTTCTTGCCTCCTTAGCCTTTTGGACTTCTTTCCTCATTCTAGCTTTGTCTTTTGGAATCCGATCCTCATTTATAAAGATTTTGGTTCCCTGTAGCCTCAAGGATTTCTTGAGTATATATAATTTGTGGTTATTGCAACTTACCTTAATACAGATTAGTCTATGTTTATTCTCAAGTAACTTTCTTACCCAGATTGTTTCCGTGATATAGGTTGTTTGAATTTGAGATTTTGTTCTTAATCATTTGTTTACTATTTCTAATCTGTCCTCATTATTTTGTTCTTCTATACCAGCAACAATAAGGTGTAAAGATATTTTATGGTGCTCATGGTTAAGTTCAATCAATTTGTTAATTTCCTATTTTATGGGTTTAATATCTAATTTACTATTTGTGTTATTCAAGGCTAAGTTATTATTTAGTTGTTCTTTTAGAATGTTAATCTCGGTTTTTAGGGAGTTATTTACTTCAATCATTGGTTTTTTAATATATTCTATTTCTTGAATCCTACCATTATTCCTTGGAGTTCATTTTCAAGCGAGATTATTCTATTTTCTAGCGATTTGTGATTTTTTTCAAGCAATGTTGTTAATTGTATTTTAAGTTGGGTTTCTCTTTCTTCTCTTTACCTGTCCAAACATTCAATGTACACATAAAGACTGTCTAGAGTAATTTTACTTGGTCTACCATTGCTAGAGGGGGGCTTAGATATGTGTGGGGAAGTACTCATAATGTAAACAAGAAAATCTTAACAAAAGTGGGTGAGCAGGAACATATGGACCTGTGAGAGTCCAAGTAATTACGGTCACCCATAAAGATCAACTCCTTAAGCTAGAAGAAAATGATAATTTGTTTGAAACTGAAGAGTTCCACTAGATGACATCTAGTCACACTTGATATTTTGGTCAAATAGCTAAACAACCAACTTTTTTTTCTCACCTCGGCATATGACCCAAGCAAAGCACCTAAGAGAAAAGATCCACTTTACCGGAGAGAAGATCATCGAAGCTTGTATTTAGATGTCAATTATGTATATCGATGCAAAGTGAGATCAAATCCATGATATATTCAGTATTGGTGATGATCCACTGCACCGCAGAGAAAATATCCACTGCATCGCAAAGAGTATCACTGAAGTCAATGTTAGGTCCCTATACTACCAGTGTAACCTCTTATTGTCTTTTTTTTTTTTTCTAGGTGATTCACCAACATCCATGGGCAGGGGGTCCAGGCTACGTCCACGCAAACACTAAGGCTGATCTCTAGGATCATGCCCCTCGGCCATCATAGACCTAACCCCAAGGGCTTCGGGTAGAATCAACCCTGTGACCTCTCGATTGGCGAGGCACTGACTTGACCAGCTGGGCTAACCCTTGGGGCTATAACCTCTTATTGTTATTAGTGCAACCCCCTTATTTAATTGTTGTGCCCATGTCGTCCCCATATTTTATTATTTTGCCACATAGAATCCCACTATTACTATTGCTGTTCCCTTACATTATTACTGTTATGTCGGCTTTGATTATATTATGACCTCTTAGACTCCTATATATAGGAAGGGGGTCTTGTAATTTGTATCATCCAAGAATTGTTCATTTGTGTAGTGTAAAGGAGGTTTCCCACTTGAAGAGGCTGAATTATAAGGCGTTTAGCTCTCTTTTCTATCGTTTTGTGAGTTGGTTTCATAACAGTCCACCACATTGTACAGAGAATCACCAAAGTCAATATTTAAATCTCGCTTGGAGGAGACCGCTTAAACATATCACTGAAATCTATATTTAGATGTTGTAGAGACCACCAAAACGTATCACAAAATATCGTCACGATGACCATTGAGCATATCACTGAGGTTTCATAATAAGCACCACAGATAGATATCATCGAGGTTTCACTGAAGTCTTTATTGAGGTTTCACTGAAGTGTGTATTTAGGTGTTGTAGATACCACTAAAACTTATAACAAAGGATCATCAAAACACCACCAAACATATCACCAAGGTTTCATAAGTAGACCAAAAGATATAGTAAAAAATGGCGATGTAAAAAAATGGGTTTTGAAGTAGTTATAATTTCCTGGAGAGCTTCTCTATAACGCAATATCTATAATCTAATATTTTTTTAATATTTTATTTTATAAAATTCTTAAATTAAATCTAAAAGAAAAAAAGTATGGGGAGATGTAGTGGTGCAAAATAATGATTTCATAACTATATTTAAATTTAACTAATGAGCACATAAAAACATAATACATACAATGAACTTACAATATAACAGTATTTTTAACCATGGATATTCACCTCCATCTTACCATGGATGTTATTAACTTGTAAATAGGCTTTGTTATAATACCATGACCCACCATGGCTTATCAATACCACATGCACAAAAACCATAACTTATTTACAAATCAAATATTTTATAAATATTTTATTGAGTTGAGATGCATTGTCAAGTCCTAACCTGTCATGTAAATCTTTTGACTCCGTCTAATTATATAAAAATTTAAAAAGATAATATTAACTAAAATAGAATTTAGGTAAAAAAGAAGAAGTAAATAGGTTTTCCTACAATACCATGGATTAATAACATGTACCAACACCATTGATTATCAATAGCATGTGCAAAAACACCTATAATTCATTTGAGTCCCTATATAACATTTTAAAAACATGAAGAGGTCTAAATACTACAAATACTTGATTTTAATTTGATTTGGTCACACATAACAAACGTACACCAATACCACGTGCCCAAAGAATATATATATATTCTACTAGTCTAAATCAATCTTAAATTCCAATCTATGAAGAGGGATATTTTTAATTTTATTTTAAAACATTTTTTAAATTAAATTTGAAAGCAAAAGAAGTATGAATGAAATTTTGTAATGTCCCATAAACATTTTGATTTGGAATTTTAAATACCACATAGATTTTATTTTAATTTGATTTGGTCACACAAGTAACAAAGGTACACCAATACCATGTGCAGAAACACGTGGGGAACATTGAACCCCACTTGTATCACCATGGACTCATTAAAATTTTAATTGAGGAGCAGTTGAAAACTAAAAATGATACATGGGAGAAGTTTCTAGTTAGAAACCATTTTCAAGAGGTAGTTGAAGCCTCTAGCAGCTCTCCTAGAATACCAAAGAAAAGTAGGAGAAGAGAGAAAGAAATTACTGCCCAGGAAACTACTGTAGAAATTGAAGAAACTGCCCAAAAGACTGCTAAAGAAATTGCTCAAGAAACTGCCCAAGAAATTGCCCAAGAACAAAGGAAAAAGGGAGACAGAACTAAAAGTCAAAAGGGGGATAAAGGGAAAACCATTGTGCAAGAGTCATTTCCTTCACCTGAGCCCTCAATTGAAGAAGAATCCCAAACACTAGCTGATAGATTAGTACAACTTCAAGCCACTACCCTCTTAAAGAGAAAACAGAAAGAGAAACATAGTGCCCAACAAAAGAGCACTAATGTACAAGTGAGAAGAAGCAGTAGGCTGAAGGGAAAAATGAGTATGACCAAAGGAAAACAGTCCCATTTTGTTGATTTGGGCACACCTGAAAAGACTCCAATTCAGCTAGATATTGAGCATAGTCCTCCACGAGAGGAAAGTCCCTTCCAGCAAGAAAGAGAAAGCAGTCTTCAAGAATTTGAATTTAGACCAAGACAAACACCTGACATAGACCCTGACCAGCAGAAGGCATATGATTATTTGGAAACTTTAGAGCAATCTGTTGCCGGTCCAAGAAATGTAGTACCTCATGATGAACAGGTCAAATCTTTCAAACAAGAGGTATTTGAGCTGGAAGTCTTGAACCGGCACATTAAGCAGGAGAATGAAGCATTGAAAGAACAAAGAAAGCTGGACAAAATTTTCCACGACAACACAATGCTTCACTGGGGTCTTTGGCAAAAAAAGAATAGGAAATTGAAGAAGAAATGCAGGAAATTGAGCAGGGACTTGATTAACTTGAAGTTTAGGTGTTTGGTTAGAAAACCAAGAACAAATTTGGCAGTAAGAAGAAAAAGGAGAAGGTTGGATGTCTTGGCAGAGGCATCTGAGCATATGAACTAAAAAATCATGACAAAGTTTTGGTTGCATGAGGACATGCAACACCTTCACAGTGGGGGTATGTTGAGCCTCAAACCTGCACTCATTTACCCATCCTTCCAATAGCCTTTTCCTACTCATTTCCTTCTTTTGTCATCATTTCCTTCATCAACTTGTTCAATTCATTGCATTATAGTACTTTTTAACATGATTTGCTAATTGTGCTAATGATTGACTGTTGGTTTAGATTTTTGGTTCAAGTGCTGCAACTCCGCAGCTGATACAGGGTTTCCGCAGCCGATCTCTGATTCCGCAGCCAATCCCATATTCCGCAACCATTTTCTTGTTTGCTATGATCCAGGTGTCCTCCAGAGGAAAGAGCCACATGGGCAAGTTTGTATGACTGTGTACATGGTGCGTGTGCTGTCAGCTCAGCCAAACTGGTCGTCTACACCCTTGGTCAACGTGGAGGTAACTCTGGTCAAACAGCAAGGTTGCAAACGGTGGCACGGCTCTGCGTGTTCAGGTGGAGCACAAAAGTCACAACTGGCCTCTTCTTTAGCCACGAAGATTGCAGGGGACAAGAATCCAACAGCGGATTTATCAACCATGATGACCGTTTCATAAATCCGTGAACGGTGCTGCTGAACGTGTCTTTTGCATAGCTTTTAGTTAGCTTAGTTTACGCACAGAATAGTTTGTGTTCCTGCTATAAATAAAGCGTTTCTACACGCTGATTGGGGAGTTTTTGGAAGTTAGTCTTTTGCTGTTGTAAACTCTGTTTCAAGACACTTTTACATAGCATTTACACTCCCCACTGTATTTTGTTTTGTGCTGATTTAATACCAAGAAGACAGTTTTGTTCTTACCTGCGTAGCTGATCTTTTAATTGGTTGAAGTGGATGGAGGGCCCCTGTCTGCTACAACCATTGTACAGTAGTTTTTAAATTTGCTTTCCTGCATTCCTTTTTTTCTCTAATTCACCATGTATATTAATGTACAGTTTGAATCATGCTGCTTTACATTTCTGTACTTTTCATGACTGATCAGTGTGTGTTTTTACAGCTTTGTTAGGAGCCTGGGACAGTGTGATTTTCCTTCTTTCTAACACTAGTGGCATCTGAAGTTGTCTTATCTAAACTGCTGACTTTCGCTTTGATTTTCATTAGTTTCCTTGCTAATCTCTTGATGGTTCTTTTTATCATGATTCACTAACTTTTATGGGACCAAAACATCATTTAATTGCAGCTTGGTTTATTTAGTTTTAGACTCATATTGCTAATTCACTCCTAACTCTTTTTTCACATGATCAATTTAGCTAAAGGCAGAATGTTAAGGGAGAATTAAGTAGTGTGATTTGTCACTTAATTTTTGCATTGCTTTAGATTCAATAGAGGAGTTAGAGTAGTGTTCTTTCTTTCAGCTGAGTTAATGTAGATGTCATTTTCATTCTTATCAGCAGTAAAGGTATTGGACTAGTGCCATTGGTCTTTTTGTTTAATGCTTTACTTTCATTCGAAACTTTAATTCCATTCCAAGTTATTGTTCAAGTTTTCTCTTTAAAATTCAAGAACCATTTAGAAATCGCCACATACACACACATTCACTCACTTGTTTATAACTTCATCACATCAGATTAGGAAGATAAGTTAGACATAAACTAAAAACGACAAAAAGAACTAAGAAAGGCTGCTTAAGTATATATTGTACACTTCATTTCATCAGCTTACGAGCCCCGGGTTGACAATTTATGATAGCAATTTAGACAACACTAAATTGACCAAACACAACCCATGCAATGTTATTAATATCATTCAGGAGAGAATTCAAGCAATGCACAGAGCAAGGAGTCCAAACAATTGTTGGATATTCATCCTCAATCAACCCACCAGCAAGGATATTCTTTGAGGCACTATCTGTAATAATTTGGACCACGTTTTCTCTACCAACCTCGTCTATTGCCTCTTTGAGGAGACCTGTTAGATATGGACCATCTTTTGTCTTTCTTGTAGTATCATAGGATTTTAAAAACAAAACTCCTTTTGGGCTAGAAACCAAAATATTAATAAGGGGACAATGGTTAACATCTATCCAACCATCTGAGACAATGGACACCCTAGATTCCTTCCAACTATCTTTAATGTCTTCAAGTCTAGCTTCAACCCAAGCCCTCTCTTCAGATAGCACGGTTGTCCTCATCTTTTCATAACTAGGAGGCTTGTAACCTTTAGGAGCATTGTTAACTAGATCCCTTGACATTTCTTTCCAATAAGGAGACCTACAAACATTAAAAGATATTCCATTTGCGAAAAACAATCCTCCAATGGATGCATCGAGATTTCCCCTCCCTTTTACCTCCCATAAGTTTTGAAGGTGAGAAACAGAAACTTGATGTTGAGAACAAGAGTGTGGACCACCAATTGTCAATCCACTAGGATTGTTGTTAGCTTGAACTAATCCTTCAACAATATGTCTAAGCTTTTCAAGTTCATTAAATTGCTTAATTAGAGAAGCTTTTCCTGTTTTAGGTACAGTGTCACATAAAGCTGATTGTTCTTTTTTCTCCATTCCAAGTAAATGCAATCGAACTCTTCCTACATTCCCCGATTTTTGTTTTTACAATAAGGGCACAACCAAACCTTTGAACCAGATGATCCACTTGATCCTCTACTATAAGATTGAGTGCATTTCAAAGCTACCCATAACCTTGCCTCAAAGGCTTTTTTTGCTTCTTGATATTCTTTGCTTTGGATTTTTTTGGATGCCTCTATGGAAGATTTCTATTGGGAAACGGGTGGTCTACTTTGTGACATTGATGAACTTTCTTCCATTGCAATGAGAAATGAATGGAATAAAAAATAAATGATTCTCCTCCGCAACCAATTTTAATCTGCACAATTTATATTTGAAAATTAGTTACAGAAAATAAAATAAAAAAATTGACACCTAATTAGAAAAATATAATTAACTAAAAATCTGAAGAGAAAATCAAAGAAAATTTTGGAAAACTTAAGAAAAATAAAATTATTTATCTTTTTTCAATTTTTCAAACATCTAAATCAACTTACTTCAAGCATTGGAGAGACTAGCTCCAGAGAAAGGGACTAGCTCCTGATCTCATTCATTTTACAAAATCCCATGATACATGGCTTCAGTGATATTTTAATAACTTATAACTACTTGTTCCATAACACTCACTCTCTCTCTCTAAATATATGTGTCTGTGGGGCTACGCACTAGCAATAATTAGGTATGTTGATTGGTAACATTGAGTTCTCCTATTGATTTTTCCTTTTTACTCAAATAAGAGTTGGGTATTATATTAAAATAATGGATATTATATAATTTCAAAGTAAAATTCCTAATAATAATTCTCATCACTTTATTTAATTATATTTATTTTAAGTTTTCCAAATTAGAAATCTATTTACAAAATTCCTAAATCTTCACAACATTTGTGAAATTCTTCAATTATAAAATACCATTAAAAAAAAATTGTAATTGGAAAAAATCTCTATCCTAGTGGAATTTTAAGGATAGCCAAAAAAGTGTTGGGGCAAAATGGTCAAAAATAGCCCACAATCTTATAACTAAATTATTTGTTAATTGTGACTATTGATCTTTACTAACTTACTATGATTGATTGAGCTGCTTAGAGTAATCTTTCACGATTTTGGTTTTCAACTTAATGGATGTAATCTACAGTTTTTTCATTAACTTCTCACTGAGTTACAAAGAATGAATCTGCCATAGTAAGGTTTGATAATTTTGGTTAATTTTCACTGCCTTACGATTAATGGATCACAATGCAATCCATTATTTTGTTTTATATTTTATTTACTATAAATATAGTAATATTTTCCCCAAAAATTATGAAAAGACATATTCAGTGACACTTCCAAACAATAATAACAAAAACACATCTAATATACAAGTAAAAATAAATATGGAATATCACACAAATCCCAATCTTAAAAAAAATCTGTCATAGAAAATTTACTTCATAGTCAAAATTCCCTGTCAAATTTATATCAGGTATGGAGAAGTTCACTTGTAATCCTATTCCGACTTAGATTTCTACGATTTTCTTTGTATTTGTTTTCTATTTCCCGGATAGTTTCTCCATTTTCCTATGTAAAGTCAGATTTGTTGACAATTTCCCATCAACTCCATACCTAATGCTCTTGGAGTTTTCTTTCATTTGTTTCCTGTTTCCCGGATATTGCCAAGCTCCTTCCTTTTTGTATACAAGAATTTCTATTTAAGTTAGAGACTCATTGTGTATTACGAGGAAATCATCTCTTAATTTCACTACCATTGTGAATATGCTCGAGCAACAATAGCAAGCCATGAAATCCCTTACTCCCCTGTAAGGATGCACATGGAAAATCATTTTTTTTTGCATGATTTGTCTGTCACTTTTACGATTAAAATATCACTGAAGTGGTATGAGTTACAAGAAAATCTCACAGCAATCAAAATCATTTTAACGGAGTACATTTACATGCATTGATATGGACGATAGAACAAAGGTTTTATTAAATTAGGATAAAAGAGGATATTAGAGGACTGAACACAGGTATAGCGCATTACAATATGAACAGTTGATTCTAGCGAACCTCACCTACCCAAATCTTGAGAGAATTATGTGGTCTGGAATGAGCATTCATAATAAAAAAAACCAGAGATTGAAGTTTGTAGGCAGTACCTTTCGAAAATAGAATTGAAAATGTTGTTCAAGATAACTCGATGGGGGCATGAAGCTACTTGGCTCTGATCAGTGTCTTGCTTGAATTTGAGTAGTGATGGGTTTTCTCTCCTCTTCTGCTTAAATCCTTGACAACTGGTGTTTTTCTTTGGCAACACTCTCACAATAACCTGCATTCTTTCAAAAATACAGCTAGTTCTTTCTTCAGCTGTTGGCTCACAATACCCTGGAGTGCTTATGTTTAATTTCCAGAAAACTAATAGTCCACTGTGGCAGACTAACAATCAACTACGAATTAAACTAGACTTAACCCTCTACATGTGTAACTTCCATAAAACTAACAATCAATTGCTAATTAAACTCGATTTAACCGACGGTTTGAAAAAATTAAATTTAACCCAAGTCCGAAAAAATAAATTTAACTACGAGTCTATCTGGAAACGGCGAGAAGAAACTGTTTCGTTTCGCGGGAAACTTTTTCTTGCCAGTGAAAACGAAAACATCCATTGCAAACAGCGTTTCTAGTATGGTTTCAGTTTCTCAAAAGGTTTATGCCAGAAACGGCGGACATCATCCCATTTCTAGTAATTAGGGGTCACATTGAAAATGGGAACGGGGTCACATATTCGATTTAGATTTGGATGGACTCCCTCCAATCAATCTGAATTTTCTAAATCTATTGAACTTGAAAGCCAAGGGAGGGATGCATCCTCCATCATATCATTTGGCTTGGCTCTGGTAAATTTGTTTTCCAATTCTTTCTATTCGATCACTCTGATTATAGGTTGCAGATAATCATTTAATTTCATTGATATAGCTCCATTCTGTCTATTTTTTAGCACTTATTTTCTTCTTTTAAGATCTAAGTCTTCTTTTTAAAATCGAATTGCAATGGTTTTTTGGTTTTATTTTCTTCATTTCTAAAATTAAATCCCAAATCCTCTCCATCCATGGAGGGATGCATCCCTCCAGAAAAATAGGGCCTACGAATCTTGCTATTGGGCCATCTCATCTCATCCCCGTAACAGAAGATTCCAACAGTGTTCGAAGATGCCGTTGCGAAGGTTTTTCGAAGATGCCATTGGGAGGGTTTTTCTGGAGAAGAAATTTCTGAGAGCCTGTGAGCCTGTGGATTTATCTATGAGAGGTAAGAATTTCTTGACTTACAGGGTCTTATAAAATCAATGTCCATTTTAGGGTAAATGTGTTTGGCTATTTTGTTTACTGAATGTGATGTTCAGATTGCCATGCATTTCTTTATTTTCATGTATAACAGTTTATTCAAATAATTTATAATTTATAGTGATCGTTGTGATGATAAGGAATTTATGTATTGTTGTTGTATTTTCATCTTTCTTATAAGTGAGAAAAAACACCAATATTAGAATGCCATAAAAGGAGTTTAATACAATGATAGTAGCAATATGCATTAACATTATGTTTTGTGATGCCTCTCACTTAATTGTTTTTTCTCTTTTTCACCCTTACAATTTCAATATATATATATATATATATATATATATATATATATATATATATATATAGTTGATGCTATATTGTCAAACAACATACAAAGAAAAATCTACATCCTTCTCTATTGCATCGACAAGGGAAGTCTTCCCCTGCCACCAAATCGATGTAAGATTGTGCTGCAAAATTTTTACCACACAATAATAATATTTGAACTGTTTAGTTATATTTGTGTTTGTATAATTATTTATTGATTTGAAATTATATAATAATGCAAAGAATATTTTTGTCAATTGAATTTTTTTATTCGTAACTAATTGTTCATAAGGTGAAAGGATATCTGTGTATTATTTTATTATATGTAATTATTTGTCATTTGGAAATTGGATGATATAAAATAATTTATTCATGAGTAGAATTGTTTTATTTTTATAAGATACACTAAATGGATGTGTTTGATTATTTAAATGTGAAAAGAGGCTTAATTGTTTTTTTCAATGTACCCATAAATTATATTTTTTTATAATATGATATATTTGTTAGATGACATGACATCAATATTTATGTATAGACATTGTTTTTTATTTGTAATGATATGTATATGTTGGTGTACTTTATGTGCTTTTTTAAATGAAAGTAATTACTATATGTTTATGTGATATGATGGTTGTGCTTTTGCTAATTAGATAGTAGGATTGCATTGAAAGATAATATCATGTTGACATTTTTTGCACGTTTAATGTATGTATTTATTTTTGTTTGTTAGATGATATAGTGATTGGTTTTCTTAAATAATATCATGATTATTGATTTCTAATTGGTAAGATGTTTTTTTTTGCTACATGACGTGGATTGTATTTGTTAAAAGATATGATTATGATAACGATGATTATATTTTTGTTTGTTAAATGGATTTCTTTAGGTTTTTTTGATGATATGATGGTGAGAATGAGAGCGAGAGAGATAATGAGAGTGTGGGGGGCATGAGAGAGAAAGAGCATAAGCGGAGTGGATGGAGAGAGGTAGAGGGGGTGGAGGAGGAGGCAGAGAGAGAGATAGAGAGAGAGAGAGAGAGAGAGAGAGAGAAGGGGAGAGAGAGGGATAGGGGAAGAGAGTTAGAGAGAGAGAGATAGAGCGAGAGGGAGAGGGGGAGAGATAGAGAGAGAGAGAGGAGGAGCGAATGGTGAGAGAGATGGGGACGGAAGAGGGAGAGGGGAGGGAGGATAAGGAGAGGGTGAGGGAGAGGGAGAGAGGAAGAGAGAGAGATATGTGGGTAGAGAGAGGGGATCTAGAGAAGGAAGGGGAGAGAGTGAGAGAGGGGGAGGGGGAGAGGGAGCGAGAGAGAGAGAGTGGGAGAGAGAGAAGGAGAGGTACAGGGGAGAGAGAGAACGAGAGACAGAGTCAGAGAAGGGAGGGTGTGGTGAAGAGAGAGAGGGGGAGAGGGAGGATGGAGAGAGGAGAGGGGGAGAGGGAGATGGAAAGAGGAGAGGGAGAGAGTGGGGGAGGAGGAGGGCTAGAGGAGAGGAGGAGAGAGTGTGACAACAGCAGGGGGAGAGGGATTGTGAGGGAAATAGCATGAGGGAGGAGGGAGGGAGGAGAGGAAGAGAGAGAGAGAGACAAAGGGAATGGGGCTAGGAGGGGGAGAGAGGAAGGGAGATAGAGGGAGAGGGAGAGAGGGAGGGAGAGGAAGAGAGGGAGTGAGAGGGTGGCGGCGAAGGGATAGGTGGAGAGAGATGGAGAGTGGGAGAGCGTGGGAGTTAGGCAAGGCGATACAATGGGAGCAGGGGATAGGTAGAGGGAGAAGAAGAGGAAGTGATAGGAAGAGAGAGAGTGAGAAAGAGGAGGGAGGGTGGAGAGGGAGAGAGAGAGAGAGAGATGGAGAGAGGAGGAGAGAGAGCGGGAGAGAGGAGGGAGGGTGGAGAGGGAGAGAGTTGGAGAGAGGAAGAGAGGAGGGAGGGAGGAGATTGAGAGAGAGGGGGAGGGCAGAGAGAGTGAGAAGGGTAGGGAGAGAGGGGCTAGGGAGAGAGAGGGTGAGGGAGGGGCAGAGAGAGAGGAGGGGAAACAGAGGGAGAGGGGGAGAGGGAGAGGGGAGAGAGGGGTAGGAGGATAGAGACAAAAATATGGGGGAGAGAGTGGGAGAGGGATAGGGTGAGTGGGAGAAGGAGGGGAAGAGAGTGGTAGAGTGGAAATGGGAGAGGGAGAGGTAGAGGGAGAGGAGGAGAGTGGGAGAGAGAGAGGCATAAAGGGAAAGAGATAAAAGGATAGATAGAGAGAGGAGGAGGAGGAGGAGGAGGAGGAGAGAGATGGCAGAGAGAGAGGAGTAGAGAGGGAGATGGGTGAGGGAGAGGAGTAGAGAGGGAGATAGGTGGGGGGAGAGATGATTAAGGAGAGAGTAGGATTGGGAGACAACGAGCTAGAGTGGGAGGGGGAGAAAGAAAGAGAGGGGGAGAGGGAGAGGGGGAGAGAGAGAGAAAGGGGGAGGGAGAGGTGGTGAGAGACCAAGAGAGAGATTGGTAGAGAGGGAGGGATGGCGGAGCAGAATGGGAGAGGATGAGATGGAGACAGAGAGAG
>APFE031193707.1:0-73272 GCA_000404065.3 Pinus taeda | reverse complement strand
AGGCAGGGGAGAGATATATTTTTGGGGGAGAGAGAGAGAGGGAGTGAGGGGAAGAGGGAGAGGGAGCGAGGGGAAGAGCGAGACGGCGAGGGAGAGGGGAGAGAGAGAGGGAGAGCTACAAAGAGAGGGATAGGGAGGGAGGGAGTGGGTGAGGGTCAGGGGAGGAGGAGAGATTGAGAGAGAAAGATTATGAGGGGAAGATTCCAAATGAAAATAAATTAGCTTCCTTCTCACTAACTTATTTTTAGTATTTTATTTCACTCGAAGGGAACTCACATATAAAAATGTATAGTCCTACCTGAAAATTTCATAGATGTTTTTATATACAACACATTTCTGTTAAAATAAAAGAAAAGTGCATTTCATCCAATATCTATACATATCTAAACACACATCGAACCACTAGTGCATACAAACTGTTTTAAGAAATTAAAATTAATTAGGTTGTGTATATGAGAAGTAACTAAAATATGCAAGAAACTAAAACAAATTTTAGCTGAGAAATAGGCTCATGAAGAGGGGCTTGATTCTTGGACATTCCTATAGGGCGATTACAAGAACGACCTCACCAGTGATCTAAATGTCACATTAATACAATGTTTGGACTAGAAACATGCTCCTGAAGATGAGATTGATTATTAGAATTTCTTGTAGGGAAATTACAAGAATGACTTGAACCTCGACCAAAGTGAAATTTAACATTGTTACTCAAAGAAAAACTATTTCTATTATGATATTGATGGTGTTCTTCATTAATAAGATCCTCCATGCACTAGAAGTTGGAGACATGATGAGGAATGATTATGGTCACCTTCTGCTCAAATCAGTATTCCTTTTCAACCTAATTAGGGAGTTTATCAAATAGAGGATGGTTTATATGCATTGTTGGTATTACAAAAATATTGTGTTTCTCTTTATTCCATTGTTCTCCCTAATATGCTCCATTTCTTGTTTTACAAGTCATCACAAAAATCTGTGAATACCGCCAAAGAATGAATGGATAAAAAATGAAAACGAGTGAGATAAATCGTGTGGTATAGTGAAAAGAACCATGAGGGTGAGACAAGTATTATGATGGAATATCGGGTAGAAAGTTAATAACATGATGGAAAATATGGAGTGATAGACATTGGATGTATTGGTCATATAGTTTGGTAAAATGGTGCCTAACTCAACAATGATAACATGTTGAGATCTAATGGTACTTCGCAAATCAACAATTACATGGATCATAAATGCAAAGGTGTAATCAATGCAATGGTCATAGTGTCCTGACTCCCAACACGAAAATCTTAAAAAATATTTTCAATCTTGGAGGCCATGTCATGTAAATGTAATATTCTTTGCTTTATCATAGCTTAAAGCTTCTACAAGACATCAAACTTTCATAAAGTTAAGAAAATGTTGACTAGTTATTAAAAATATTTCCCTTCTTTTAAAATATAAAAAATTAATGTAACCATCAAGATTGACAAGTGCTTTTGATATTCTAATTCTTTTTTTGAAGGGTAAATTTTTTTCTCCCTTCTAGGACCGGCTAGAAGCCCAAGGAAGTGTTCGGACAAGTTCAGTTTTGGATATTGGTATTGAGGCACTCTTTTAGGGTTTAGGCTTACATTCTTTTGTCGATCATCAACCTATGAAATAACTAATTAAAATGTTATAAAATGTTTAGGGTGTAGGATTTAGGGTTTTTAATTTTATAAAATTATTAGGGTTTAGGGTTATGGTTTAGGGTTTATAACACTTTAGTAAATCATTTTAATAAACAATTAATGAAATGTTACAAAGTGTTAGTTAAAATGTTATAAAATGCTTAGGGTTTAGGGTTTAGGGTTTAGTGTTGAAAATTTTAATAGATGCTTAAGGTTTAGGGTTTATAACACTTTACTAAATTCCTTTAATAAACACTAAAAAAAAGTTAGAGAATGATTGTAGAAATGTTATAAAATTCATATGATTTAGGGTTTAGAATGCTATAAAATTCTTAGGGTCTAGGATTTAAAATATTTTGATATTAAAATGTTATCAACTGCTTAGGGTGTATGGTTTAGAGCTTAGATTGTAGGGTTTGGGATTTAGGGTTTATAAAACTTTAGTAAATGATTTTGATAAACACTTAAAAAAAGTTATAAAACACTTGTTAAGATGTTGTAAAATTATGAGGGTATAATGTTTAGGGCTTAGGGTTTAAAATTTTATAAAATTCTTAGGGTTTAAGGTTCAAAATGTTATAAAAGGCTTAGGGTTTAGGGTTTAGGTTTTATAAAAGATTAGTAAATACTTCTAATCAGTACTTTAAAAAAGGTTACAAAAAGCTTGTTAAAATGTTATAAAATGCTTAGGGTTTATGGCTTATAACACTTTACTAAAAAAAAGTTAGAGAATGCTTGTTGAAATATTATAAAATTCATATGATTCAGGGTTTGGAATGTTATAAAATTCTTAGGGTTTAAGGTTTAAAATGTTATAAAAGGTTTAGGGTTTAAGGTTTAGGTTTTATAAAAAAATTAGTAAATACTTCTAATCAACACTTAAAAAAGGTTACAAAATGCATGTTAAAATGTTATAAAATTCCTAGGTTTTAGGGCTTATAACACTTTACTTAATGCTTTTAATAAACAAAAACAAAATGTTAAAGAATGCTTTGTGAAATGTTATAAAATTCATATGATTTAGGGTTTAGAATGTTATAAAATTCTTAGGGTTTAGGGTTTGAAATATTATAATATGCATAACGCTTAGAGTTTAGGGTTTATGTTTTATAAAAAATTATTAAATTATTGTATTAAAGGCTTAAAAAAATCAAAATGCTTGTTAAAATGTTATAAAATTCTCAGGGTTTATGTTTCAGGGTTTAAAATGTTATAAAATGCTTAGCGTGTAGGGTTTAGGGTTTAGAGTTTGTCTTTTATGGATTAGGGTTTATAACACTTTAGTAAATTATTTTAATAAAAACTTAAAATAGAAGTTACAAAATAATTATTAAAATGCTACAAAATTCTTATGCTATAATGTTTAGGGTTCAAGGTTTGAAATGTTATACAATTCTTAGGGTTTAGGGTTTAAAATGTTATAAACTACTCAGTGATTAGGTTTTAGGTTTGATAACATTTTAGTGAATAATTTTAATGAACATTTAAAAAAGGGTTACAAAACATTTGTTAAAATATGATAAATGCTTAAGGTTTAGGGTTTAGGATTTAGGGTTTAAAATGTTATAAAATTCATAGAGTGTACTCTTTGGCTTTAAAATGTGAGAAATTGTTTAGGGTTTAGGGTTTAGGTTTTATGGTTTGTAACACTTTATTAAATTCTTTTAATAAACACATAAACAAATTACAAAAGACTTGTTAAAATGTTATAAAATAATTAGGGTTTAGGGTTTAGGGTTTAAAATGTTATAAAATACTTAGGGTGTAGTGTTTAAATTTTGGGGTTTATAAAACCTTATTGATTGATTTTAATAAACACTTTAAAAAAAGTTATAAAAGACTTGTTAAAATGCTATAAAATTCTTAGGGTATAATGTTTAGGGCTTAAGGTTTAAAATTTTATCAAATGCTTATGGTTTATGGTTTAAAATGTTATAAAATACTTAGCGGTTAAGATTTAGGGTTTAGGTTTTAGGATTTAGGGTTTAGAATGTCATAAAATGCTTACGGATTCAAGTTTACAGTTTAATGTTTATAAAACTTTAGTAAATGCATTTAATAAACACTTAAAAAATATTTACATAACACTTGTAAAAATATTATTAAATTACTAGTATTTATGGTCTAAGGTTTATAACACTTTCGTTTAGGGTTTAGGGTTTCGGTTTTGGGTTTTAGGGTTTAAGGTTTACGGTTTAGGGTTTAAAATTGTTCTAAAATCATTGGGGTTTAGGGTTTAGTGATTTGGGTTTGGTGTTTATAACAAATTAGTAAATGATTTTAATAAACACTTAATGTTAAGTTACAAATGCTTGCTTAAATGTTATAAATTTATTGGCGTTGAGGGTTAAGGGTTTAGGGTATATGGCTGAAAATGTTATAAAATTCTCAGGGTTTAGTGGTCAGGGTTTATCACACTTTAGTAAATTATTGTAATTTACACATAAAAAAAGGTATGAAACACTTGTTAAAATGTTATAAAGGTTTAGGGTTTAGGGTTTAAAATGTTATAAAATTATTATGGTTATGTTATTATTAATAAAATTATTATGAATAAAAAATTGAAAAAGGTTGCTAAACTCTTTTTAAAATCTTATAAAATGTTTAGGGTGTAGGGTTTAGGGTTTAAGGCTTAGGGTCTAGGATTTAAGGTTTAAATTTTATAAAAATTCTTAGGTTTAGGGTTTAATGGTTTTAGGGTTTATAACACTTTAGTAAATGATTTTAATAAAAACTAAAAACAAATTCAAAACAATTTTTAAAAATTTATAAAATGATTAGGGTTTAGGGTTTGTAACACTTCAGTAAATCCTATTAATAAATGCTTAAAAAAAGTTACAAAACGCTTGTTAAAATGTTCTCAAATAATTAGGGTTTATAACACTTTAAGAAAATTATTTTAATGAAAACTTAAAGAAAGATTACAAAACTCTAGTTAAAATGGTATAAAATGCTTAGTGTTTAGTGTTTAAAGTTTTAATAGATGCTTAAGGTTTAGGGTTCAAAGTTTAGGTCTCATAGCACTTTAGTAAATGCTTTTAATAAACACTTGAAAAAAAGTTACAATTTTTTGAGATTTTAAGATAAATTTTTGGAAAAATCATCTTACAAAAATGTGTGATTCCATAATATTTTTTAATTATTTTATTCCTTCAATTCTTAAATAGCTTTTCCATTTGTTTGTATATTAGGTAAGGGTGTACCTTAATTTTTGCATGTTTCCATATTAATTTAACTTTATTCTTATATGATTTGAGGGGGGAACTTGTCACAAGAGGGATTTGAACCTTTATTGAGATGGTTTCTACTTCTCCACTTAACTACTCAATTTAGATTGAATTCACATTAAATAAAATGATTATGTATAGTTTAATTAATTTTGCTACTTTTCATATTTTTTTCATTATTTGGAATATGACTAGATGATCTAATGTCTAATTAGATAATTTAATCTTGATTAAACATAAACATAAAGAATCTCCTTGCATAAAGTGTGATCACATTAGACATGGGATTTGAAACTAAATAGAGAGAGTTGGTTTCTCTTTGCCACCACCCAAACTGGAACTAATTGATACAAAAATTATTTAAAAACATCATGTCCCACTTAGAATTTAAAACTAAATATCTAGACTCAAGCAACATCTCATCACACAAATAATAAACACATCATATGTGGGAATTGAACGTAAATGGGGTGGTTCATTTTCCCTTCTAAGAAGGTTGAACAAGAACAAATTGACATGAAAATTATTTGAAAACATCTTGTTTGAGCATTGAGCACTTAAATGGGAGTGACATGGTTTTTTCCTTACAAACCCTAGTTGAATGGGAATGAAAATAACGTCATAAGCTTGATATCAACCTAGATCAAGAGGATAATGACTTCTCCTCTTAATGTTGCAATATAAACCAAACTCATTACAACATATTCTCCCACCCTCAAGCACCTATGCAAATGTAAGGTTATTGACATTTTTCTAAAATTAATTGATAAACTAGGGGAAAACATGTCTCATGAGATATTTCATACTTAATAAAGAGGATAACAACTTCTCTTCACCATTAAAACAAGATATAATAAATTGAATAAAATAAATGATGTAGAGTTTAATTCAATTTAGCCATCTTTCCATATTGTTGCATCTATTACAAAAATTCTTATCGCTGTGATATATGAAGGTAAAAACAAATTACTTTTAATCAACCATAAATTGTATGATGACAAGGAATAAGTAGTTCATAAGTTGTACCATGAAGTGAAACATAGTCTCATATACATAAGTTGAAACATTGCACTTAAATACCATACATTTAAACTATTATGTCCATTCATGTTATAGATCTCTCTCTCTCTCTCTCTCTCTCTCTCGCTCTCTTTCTCGCTCTCTCTGATGGGGCTAACCCACGTGGTCTTGTCGTCGCTCCCTTTCCACTTAGCTTGTACTATTTTTTGATATTTATTTACGTCGGACGTTGGTCAGAGATATTTTTATTATTAATCTGTAGGCAATTAATGGTCTGTTTATGGAGGGTTTGTTGGCGGTATATGCGATGGACACCTGTATTGTATGGGGATTCTAAACTTGTATTGTATAGGGTTTGCACGACCTTTGATTTCATTTGGTCCTATGTTGGTTTTTTTCCTCCTTCCACGAGCTCTCGGCGATTTGGTGATTGCTTACAGTGGTTCCTTCCTGCGATGCTTTGTATTCAGTTGAAATTTGGTTCCCAGATTCTGTATGACACAAGTTGGTAGTTTGCAGCTTCGACGGGAGTTCTGTTAGTCGGTCCGGGGTTTTGTCTGTGTCTGTTGAGCTTGTGTGCTTACGGCAGTTCTCACAACATTGTTTGTCCGATTCCTCTGGTGAAAGTGTCTCGGTCGTTTGCAGGATTATGGAAAACTGGTAAGGTTCGTTCCCTATTTGTGTTTAGACTTTCCAGGGTTTTTAATGGTCGATTTCTTTTATGGGTTTCTACCTCTTTGCATCCTCTATCCGATTTATGGTTTGGTATTCGTTGTCGTTATCTCTATGTGTCTATTTTCCTTTCTTTGAGAGTGGTCATGTTCTCGTTCTACAGTGACGATTCACTCAGGCACAGTCTCGACAAAACAATGGCGTTGTTTGTCATCATTTCCTGCTCCAGTGAAATTGGTAAGCATTCTCTCTCTGCTATTTTTCTTTTCCTGTTCCTTCTTCAGCCTCTAACGACTTCGGCTCCTTGCGAGTAGGGAAAAAACAAAAGATCTGTGCTCGAGTTGGTCACGGCTCCTTCACTTGTGTTGGTCATGGCTCCTACCCTAGGTAAGTAGAACCCTTCGTAACCTTGCTTATTCTAAATTTAAAATTTATGTCAAAACTTTGTCGGTCCTTTCATTGGTTTCTAATACTCATCCTGTGATGTGTTTTGCAGGTACAATGACTGAGGGTTTCGGTGCTGGCGCCTTTGACTACTCCAAGACAGTTTCGAGTAGCTTTGCTTTATTTGTCTGTAATTGTTTGTCTACATCTCTCAGCGTATGAGTTGGTTTGGCTATAGGTTTCAAGTCACTATTATATGGAGTCATGTTCTTGATATGGTCTCTGCCAAATACTGTAAGTGTCGGTTTGGAAAATGCATGGAATTTGGTTTATGTGGATGAGGGTTTACAGTTCCCAATCCGCGAATTGGGTTTTGTTCTCAACTTGCTTTTAAATGTGGAATATGAAGGGACATTAGCTTTGATGACTGTAAATGAATTTATGGAAATGAAATTTTGTTATCCAGTTAGGATTTGCATACCTAGGTTGTACTATGGTTGTTCTTTTCTCTACGTTGGCAAGTTTGTACTTTCGTATGTAAAGAAATATTGAACGACTCCCGTTGCACGCTTTGGTTCCTCTGTTATTACTTTTTGTAGACAAACGTTGTTCTTCTTGTTTGCATTCGATGAATTTGATATTCGAAGGTCTCTTTGCTTTAATTTCATTCTGTGACCAAGCTTTTATGACATTTACATAGTAGTTTCTCTGTTAAAAAAATTTCAGACACAAATAGAACACTATGAGGACATATGCACATAATTTTTTTTTATTATTTGTATTCTTTCTTTGAGTATCACTCCTTCTATTCCGAACCCTTGTTTGTGGTTTGTTTCACTCTTTAATAGCACTGTTACAACTGTTCTAACTGTTGGTTGTTCGTCCAGTTTGTCAATTAGTTACAGGAGTTAGTTTTCATACTGAATTTTGTTCGATTTCCCACTACATTTTTTTATCACGACTTTCTACAATAACAACTTATTTGTTTCAAAACAATTACCCTAATCTAGTTATTACATTTCCTAATTACATCCTATTACAGTATCTCTAAATAACTTAATAAAAGAAAAAGGAAATTAAAAGAAAACAAGTATGTTTCCCACTACATGAATCAATCCCTTTGTCATCTTTAGAAACCATATTCCCTTACTTGCATCTTTTCCCTATCAGCTAGATGCTCCTGCATCAAGCTCCTGGGGTAAAAGAAATTCATGGCTCCATTCCATGAGCTCCTCCACCGAATAACCATCTTTTCGTATCTATACCGTGTCGAGCCATGAGTTATCCTCCATTGGACGGTCTCTCCACTTGACGAGGTATCGCAGAGATTCCTTCCTGCGTGTCTTCTTGGCTACCTGTGTGTTGAGAATTCCTTCAATCTCACGGGATTGAGCCAAAGGCATATGTCTCATCCAAGAACTGTCTCCAACTTGGGTGTCCCGTTCTGGCCATACCACACTATCTTCCTCCACTTGGGCAATATACGGAAACAGGTCTGCCACATTGAAAATAGGTGATATGCCTATATCAGGTGGTAGCTGAATTTCATAGGCATTGGCTGAGAATTTGTGCAAGATTTTGCAGGGACCAATTTTTTTAAACTTTAGTTTATTGTACGTACCCTTAGGAAATCGTTCCTTGCGCAAATGCACGAGGACCTCATCTCCGACATTAAATTGTACTTCCCTTCGCCTTGAATCTGCTTGTTGTTTGTACTTTTGTGCGTTGTCCTGCAATTTTAATTTTACCTGTTCATGTAATTTGCTCATTACTTCGGCAAAATCTTCTCCATTTGCGCTTCTCCGTTCTAATTTTCCCAAATCTCGTAATTCATGTATTTCCCTAGGGTGCATGTCGTACAAGATTTGGAACGGGCTATGTCCGGTGCTATGATTGGGAGAATCGTTATAAGCGAATTCCGCTTGTGTGAGAGCATGATCCCATAACAGTGAATTTTCCACAGTCAAACTCTGCAAAAAATTTCCCAAACTCATGTTCACCACCTCCGTTTGCCCATCAGTCTGCAGGTGATACGCAAAGTTGATGTTCAATTGCGTGCCCAGCTTTTTCCACAAGCTGTGGCCAAAGTGCCCTGTCAATTTTACATCCATGTCAGAAACGATAGAATTTGGTAGGCCATGTAATCTACCAACTTCCGTGAAAAACAGGTGAGCTACATACGTGGCATCACTAGTTTTCCGACAAGGAATAAAATGAGCCGTTTTCGAAAATTTATCTACCACCACCATCACGGAGTCATACCCCCGCTGTGTTCTAGGCAATCCTTAGACGAAGTCAATGCTAACTGAGTCCCATGGCTTGCTCGGAACTAGTAGTGGTGTGTAAAGTCCAACATTTTGACTGTGTCCCTTTGCCAGTTGGCAGACTTTACACCTGTTCACATATCATTGTATATCTCTGCGCATTCGGGGCCAGTAATAAAAGTGTCCGAGCTGTTCCAAAGTTTTATCTATGCCAAAGTGACCGACTAAACCACCACTATGTTTCTCCCATACAATATTTTCCCTCATCGAACAGTCCAGAATACATAACTGTCCACCTCCAAACAATAATCCTTCCTGTAAGTTGTAGTCTAGCCATGGACTTGTATTCCTTAACACAGGACTTTGGCATGCTTCAAAGGCTTCCTTGAAATCAACATCGGTCTCGTACAAATCTTTTAGATATTCGAATCCCATCACCTGTATTCTGTTCTCTTGTAAAAGCAAAGCTCTTCTACTCAAGGCATCTGCCACTTTATTGGCTTGTCCACTAATATGCTTTAGCATGAAGGAGAAACTCTTTAAGGTGGCATGCTTCTAGTTCAACTTGTGCTGTTACATTACATATTATAACGCTGAATTATCAGAAAAAAATACAAACCCATTGCCCAGCAGGTAGTGTCTCCAATGCTTTAAAGCTTGGACCACGACATAAAATTCCTTGTGATACGAGGAGTATTTCTGCCTACTTTCATTTAATTTCTCGCTAAAAAATGCCACTGGTCTGTTTTTCTAACTGAGCACAGTGCCAATAGTTGTCCCACTTGCGTCACATCAGACCTGGAAAAGTTTGCTGAAGTCGGGTAGCCTCAAGATTGGTCTCTCTGTAATCTTTCGTTTCAGAAGCTGAAAACTGTCCTCTACTGCACTAGTCCAACAAAAAGGCTGACTAGCCTTCTTGATGGCGTCCAGCATCGGTGCAAAAATTTCACTGAAATTTCTAATAAACTTCCTATAAAAACTTGCCAATCTATGGAAGCTACGTACCTCAAACAAGGTCTTGGGTGATGGCCAATTGACGATTGCTACGATCTTTTCTGGATCCATCTTCTATTCATTTTCTGCAACTACAAACCCCAAATAAACCAGTTATTTCTATAGGAAAGTACATTTTTTTTAATTTATCAGCAGTTTGTTCTACTGTAACTTCTCTAGCACCCTTCGAACATGCTGAAGGTGTTGTCCCCTGCTCCTGCTAAAAATCAGAATATCATCAAGGTGAACTATCAAAAACTTGCCATTAAATTCTTTTAACATCTCATTCATCAACCTCATAAAAGTACTAGGAGCGTTGATCAAGCCAAACAACATGACTAGCCACTCGTACAACCCTTCATTGGTTTTGAAGGTTGTTTTCCATTCATCTCCTTCCCTGATCCTGATCTGATGATATCCACTCTTCAGATCAATCTTCATAAAATAGGCTGCTCCGCTAAGCAATCCATCATGTCATCCATTCTGGGTAGGGGAAATCTATACCGTATAGTGATTTTGTTGATGGCTCGTAAATCCGTACACATCCGTCATTCTCCTCCCTTCTTAGGTGCAAGTACTGTTGGTACCGCACATGGGCTCAAACTTTCTCTGATCAGTCCCTTATCCAGTAACTCCTGCACTTGTTTATGAATCTCTTCATTGTCTTTCGGGCTCATTCTGTATGCTACCTTGTTTCTTAGACTTGCTCCAGGTATAAAATCAATATGATGGTTGATGCTCCTTCTGGGTGGCAATTTGTCTGGTAAATCGTCAACCACAATATCCTTAAATTCTTCCAACAACTCTTGTATCTCTGTAGGCAATTCTGATTTTTCTGTGTCTAGTGACACTGCTCTTGTCCTTCTTACCACCGCATAATTCACCTCGTTTTCTTCAATCTACCTAACAAACTATTTTCCTGCTATTAACAATGCTTTTGTTCCACTTGACTCTGTTGTATCCTCCTCCTTGATGGGTACAAGGGTATGTTTGACTCCATCTTTCACAAACTTATAACAATTTGTTTTCCCATCATGTGTCACCTTCCGGTCATACTGCCGTGGTCTTCCTAGCAGTATATGGCATACGTCCATTGGCATAATGTTGCAGACAACTTTGTCTTAGTATTTGCCAATGTGAAATTCGACTTCACATTGCTCATCAACTAGTAACTAGTGGTCTTTCTGTAGCCACGACACCTTGTAAGGTGTGGGATGTTTAAGCCGCCTTAATCCCAGCTTTTCCACCATCTCGGTAGCAAATAAGTTATCTGTACTCCCGCTGTGTATGATTAGTTTGCAACACTTGCCATGTGATTTGCAAATTGTTCAGAACAATGCCTTCCGCTGGTTTTGTTTAGTCATTTCCTTTGCTGGCTTTAACAACACTTTGTTCAAAATTAATGCCTCCCTTGTTTCTGCCACATTTTCTACTTCCTAGGGCTGTGCTTTAGCTTCCTCGGGCTGTGCAAAAAATGCTCCCCTCTGGTCGGTATGCTCAACTTCCGGGCATTCGAAGGATCTGTGCCCCCACTTATGGCACTTGTAGCACTGGACATTTGCCCCTCTTCCGTGACCATTTCCTCTTCCCCACTGATATGGCCGACCTCCTCTAGCGTTATCCCCCTTCTCTGTTGTCCCTGAAGTTTTGGAGCTGCCGCCTTCCTCACTTTTAGTGGCAGTTCTTCCTCTGCCATATGACTGTCCTCATCCTCTGCCATTTCCTCGTCCTCTCCTATTGTTCTGTTTTCGGTTAATTTTTCCTTCTGCCTTTACAACACTTTGAAAGGCTTCTTCTATATTCCTTGGTGAGAGAATACTAATCTCGTCCAGTATTTACATCCTCAAACCATTAACATATCTCGTTGTCTTCTCTACAGTATCGTCAGTATAACCAGCCCGCAAATTTACATGATAAAATTCCTCTGTGTATTCCTTTATGGTCATACCTTTCTACCTTAGATTATACACTCGTCGATAAAGTTCAACCTAATAGTATTTAGGCAAAAACCTACCCTTCAGTTTTGCCACCATTATCAGCCACTTCTTTATTGGTAGTTTGTTCATCCTCTTCCTGTCTTCTTGGATGTTATCCCACCATAAAGCAGTGTGTCCCTTTAACTTGGTTGTAGCAAATCTAACTCTTTTTTCCTCACTGATCTCTTCGTTTTCAAAATACTTATCTAACTCACTTACCCAATACAGCAGAACATCTGCGGATAAACTGCCATCGTAATTAGAAATCTCAGGTTTGGGTTTGCTGCTGGCTAACAGCATTGATGTCAATAGTCTTATCTCTGGGGCCTCTTCTTCTGACCTTTCTGTGGCAGTTGCTGCTTCATCCTTGCTATCATCCCCAAGTTCTGGGTCTCTTCTCCTTCCTGCCTCCACTGCTTCTAAGCGAGCAGTAAGGACCCTCAACTCTTCTCTCAAGCCCTCGTCTGCTCCTCTGCGCACACCTCTTCCACATCCCCATCTTTGAACTTCCATTTTTTCTCTTTTCATCAACCTACTCTGATACCATTTGATGGGGCCAGCCCATATGGTCCCTCCGTCGCTCCCTTTCCACTTAGCTTGTACTATTGTTTGATATTGATTTACGCTAGACGTTGGTCAGATATATATATATATAAGTAAAAAAAATAAAGTATATTTTAATTAAAATGTATTTATCTCTTTATTTCTATTTAAATTGTGATGAATATCTGTATTTTCTCACTTTTCCCTTTTTTCATGGAGACAATGTGAAATTGTGTAGAATACATTATGTTTTGCATCTTACAATAGTTTTGCAATTTTAATATTTTCTATATTCTTATGTGTTATCCCACATCTAATGTTTAATATTTGTGTCATATTTGTCATGAACTATTTGGTCTAGTCAACATTACTCCAAATCTAGCAATCCTACTACAAATCTTCACTAGGAAAATTCAAATATCAAAACAAGAAATTTCCTAGAGATTTCACTTCAGTAGTCATTCTCCATTTACTTAGATATAATTAAACTATAAAGGAGGTTATCCATATAAAAATTGACTTAAGGATATTCAAAAAGAATAATTCAAGTTGATGAAGAAGTATTTAAACTATAAAGGAGGTCTACCCATATACAAATCACCTTAACAAAGAACAATTCAAGGTGATGAAGAAGAGAATGATAAGGTAGTCGTAGATCCAGTAGGGATAGGATCTTAATAACCAAAGTTAAAGAACTCAGTCATTAGGCCAATTAAGTAAATTATAAAGGTTTAATAACTTAGTTTTTGGTAGATTTTCAATAATGTGGCATGCACTACCATATAACAATTGGAACAAATAATATTATAATGATAAATAAAGAAATATTAGGACTCTCAATTAGATATGAAAAGAATAAGATTTTCAATAAAGTTTTAATGGATGACACACACAAAAAAAGTTGTTGACATTGGCCCAAGAATTAGGGTTATATAATGAAATAAATGATAGGTTTTGAATTTTATTCACTATTTTATGCAATCTCTAATAAAAACAAAATAAATGCAATACCATATAATAATTGGAACAAATACTATTACAATGATAAATAAGGAAATATTAGGATTCTCCATTAGATATGAAAAGAATAATATTTTCAATTAACTTTTAATGGCCCAAAAAAAAGAAATTGTTGAGATTGACTCAAGAATTAGGGTTATATAATGAAATAAATAATAGGTTTTGATTTTTGTTCACAATTTTATGCAATCTCTAATAAAAACAAAATATATGAAATACCATATAACAATTGGAACAAATAATATTATAATGATAAATAAGGAAATATTAGGGATCTCAATTAGATATGAAAAGAATAATATTTTCAATTATGTTTTAATGGCCGAAACACACAAAAAAACATTGTTGACATTGGCCCAAGAATTAGGGTTATATAATGAAATAAATTATAGGTTTTGATTTTTATTCACTATTTTATGTAATCTCTAATAAAAACAAAATAACACATTAATAAAATTTTATTTTTAGAAACATTTCAAAGAACCCTAACCCTACTTATCCATAATATTGGAGAGAAGAGAGAGAAAAAATTTATAGAAGATAGATTGATGACCACCATCTATAAAAATTCACTTATATAAATGATCAATGGATATTGAAAATCCAAAGAAAAGTAGTCATGACACCTTACTCAAGTAGAAATTGATGACCAACATATATAAAAATTCCCTTATATAAATGATCAATGGATGTTGTCCTTCTAAAGAAAGGTAGTCAAGCCAGCTTACTCAACTAGCAATTATGTCAATTGATATAAAACCCAAGAGACAAATACTCATCACCATATTTATTAGAACATGACATGATAAAGCAATGTTTAAATATTGTGACCACAACACTGAGCTTATTCTTTCAAAAAAGGCCAACTACACTACAATTGTTTTCGAAAACTCAATCCTTTATTGGTAACCAATTAATTTATTATGCTAACGTCACTTTCGAAGGGAAAAAAATTTGAACATAACATTTCTTGATAGAAAGTATAGGGACAAAAAACATAAAAAAAAATTGTATGACGGGTAAAAAAAATGCAAATTCCAATGTGGTTGTCATATAGATTATGCTAAGTTTTTAATTTTTTTGAAAGGTGTGGAATCTCCTAGTCTAGTTTTGAAAGACCAAAATTCCTTATATTTTAAATATTGGTTTCTTGAGATTTCACCCCATTTTGGAATTGATTTAAAAGCTAAAAAATAGGCTAGGATTATAATAAAAAGATATTTTTTAATTTGTTTAAATGAGTGAAATCTTTGTACTTTCAGGACCAAAATTCCAATAAGTGGAATCTTCTATTTTGGGTTTTTTTGTTTCAAAATTATTTGTATTTTAAAATTTGGTTGTTGAGATTTTAATTTATGTTTAAAAAATGGGCTATGATTATAATGAAAAGAGCTTTTTTTAATTGGTTTAAATAAGTGAAATCTCTATACTTTCAGGACCAAAATTCCAATAAGTAGAATTTTCTTACATTGTGTTTTTCCATATCAATTTTTTTTTGTATTTTAAAATTTGCTTTTGAGATTTTAATTTATTTTAAAATTGATTTAAATATTAAAGAATTATTTGTTCAATAAATTTGTAGATGATTAGGGAATTCTATAATTGAAAAAAGCTAAATTATTATCGATTAATATTGTTTTCAGATTCTTTTAAAAACACCCACTCCATCCCTCCATTGCTATCACATAATTATCCATCCCTATCACAAATAAAGTAATGTGTAAATAGGAGAAGTGTTCTAAAAAATGACAAGACAATGATGAGATTATGATCGTTTAGAAAACACCCACTCCATCCATCCAATTCCATCAAACTGTTATGCATCAATATTGCAATAAAGCAACATGCAAATATCATAAGTGTTCTAAAATATGATGAGACAATTGTCGAAAATTACGGGACAAGGCTGTACCAAGAGGGGATTTCTCTCTGAAATAGTTGTTGAAGAAAGGAGATTTAAATGTATTGAAAACTTTTGATGGATTGGGGATTTCTCTCTGAAACGGTTGTTCAGTATATCCCCGGTAAGAAACCATATATATCGATTGTGGCATATATTCTTAGCAGAAAGGAGGCTCATGTATATATTTTATTATAGGATGCATGCACTCCCTTAAATGCCATATAATCTCTCTTCTTTCCATGACTTTGGGTTTGATATGGAATGTTGCAACAAATTAAAATCAGTTCGTGAACTTCCAATCTCATGGTTTATTTAATTTCAAACGGGCCTACCAATCTAAGGTTTACCATTTTTGTGGGATTTTTGAACGTAGAATTTCTTAGCTACTACATATTTATTATTTCTTTGAGCAATTGAGCTACCCTGTCCATCACTAATTAAACTACCTTGCTATAAAGAATAATTTATTTTCAAGGAAGAAGTTCATTTAAATTTAAATAGAGAAGGTTCTAATAATTTTTGCTTCACAATTTAAAATGAATTTAATTATTAACATTTTATTAATATTATTTAAAAATGAAATTTAATTAGTTTAGAAAAATTTTATATTTTGATATTAATTATTTTTTATTAAATTAAATATATATTATATTAAAAAAACATGATAACATTAGAATGCCTTATAGTTATTTCTCATTCATTAAAAAAATGTTTTATCTTGATAAAAATATTTTCAGTAGAAAAGGGATTTCCATGGATGATTTTATCTCATAACTTATACATTTTACATTTTATATATATAAAAATTTATTTTACATTAATAAAAATATTTCTAAAAGCTTAAGACAAGATCAACTGGACCTATATCAAGAGGGTCCTTGTTGTGTTTGGGTTTGATAATAACTAGATCAGATGGGTCATGGCTCTAGTAATTTCTTCCAACTTTTCTATTCTAGTGAATGGATCTACCTCTACTATCTTCACTCTTTCTAGAGGTCTCAAGCAGGGCGACCCATTCCCTCCCTTTGTTTTTATCTTCATAATGGAAGGATTGGGAAGAACCATTAAGCATGCTAAAATCTTGGGAAAAATTGAGGGAATCCAATTAGCCGAAAATGGCTAGACAATGACTTATCAACAATTTGTGGATGACACAATTCTACATGGAATTCCAACTGTTAAGGAAGCTTCAGAGTACAAAGAAATCATCAACATTTTTGCCTTGGCCACAGATATGGAAGTAAATCTGTCCAAATCAATTTTTTTTTTTTGAATAATAACATTGTGATTCAAAGAAATATTTCAAGAATTGTGGGCTTCCAAAGGGATTCCCTTCCTTCAAAGTATTTGGGAATTCCCTTTACAGAAAAACCCCTGGACAAGAGCATTTGGGAACCAATTCTCAATAAGATGCAGGACAAAGTTAAAAAGTGGACCATCAGATCATTGAAACTGGCTGGCCAACTAATTCTAACAAAGGTTTTCCTACAATCAATCCCGGTGTTCCTTTTATCAGCTCTCCCAGCACCCAAAGGGGTCTTACAGTAATTTAGGAATATCCAAAGAGAATTTCTCTGGGGCAAGGAAGAGACAATGAAAAAATTGGCACTTTTTTCCTGGGATAAAATCTGCAAACCCAAAAGTCACGGGGGACTAGGTTTAGATCATCAGGAAATATTAAGTAATGTACTAGGAGCCAAACACTAGTGGAGATGGGTTAAAGAACCAGAAACTCAATGGGCTAAAGCCTGGAAAGAAAAATATGCAAGATCTTGGCAAACTAAGGATCTTATTAGAATATCGGGAAACATAAAGGGCTCTTACATCTAGAATAAAGCCTGGGAAAATAGATGCCTAGTACAAGACCACAGTTTCTGGGAGATCACAGCAGGGGATCTTGCTCTCTTTCTGGAGGACAAATGGCAACAAGAGCCAATGCTGCTAAAACATGAATATAAAGACCTCATGCAGGAAACAGATTCTAGGGACTAATCAGAGTTAAAGATTTCTAGAATCCTACTTAGCTTCGAGAAATGGAGAAATTGGAGAAGCATAGACTGTAATGAGGACAGTCCCCAAAAAATAAAAGCCAAGGAAATTATCAGCATTATAAAACAAAGGAAAATCTTGGTTACAGAGGGGCAAGATCAGTTAAGATGCGGCCTCAATCAAGAAGGCTCCTTTAATCCTAAGGAAGCGAAAAAGATTGTCCTAAACCTTGATTCCAACACTGCAACGAATTCTTGGCAAAAACTCTGGAGTAAACAAGGGTGGATAAAGATCAAGCTATTCATGTGGCTAGTTCACCTTAAGAAAATCTTAACTTGGGGAAACATCAGGGAAAAAGGTATTATTGGGCCCTCTAGATGTCAGCTCTGTGAAGCTCAAGAGGAAACAATGGAGCATACTCTTAACAGTTGCACCTTTACGACTTGGTTGTGGGATTCTTTTGCAACCATTTTCCAACAGACAGATCGTGACAAAGAAATAATCACAAAAACCTTGATCAAGTGGAGAAGGAACTTCCTGGAAAATAAGGTTCTCAATCTGGCCTAGGCCTTTACGCCTAGCTTCATCAACTGGAATGTTTAGAAAGAAAGGAATAAAAGAATTTTCAAGGATGAAAAATCTAATCCTCTTCAACTGTTGGATCTAATCTTGAAGCAAATTAGAGAGACAATGGGTACAACTGTTCGTAATCTTCCCAAAAACCCACTCACAATAAATGAGATGAGAACCGTCAAACAACTACGATTGCAGGAAACCATTGTCAATGGACTCAGAAGAAAAGATGACAATTTTGGAAAGGAGACGGATTTCTGGCAGCCTCTGCCGAAAGGCTACTTGAAAAGCAATATAGATGGGGCTTTGAAATGCAACCCTGGAATAGCTAGTTATGGAGGGGTGTTGAGAGATGAAGATGGAATTATAAGCTTAATTTTCCACTGCCAATTAGGTAAATCCACAAATAACATGGCTGAATTAATGGCCTTGGAACAATGCCTGGACCTACTAAATCAAACTCATAGCTCAAATGTCATCATAGAGGCAGAGTCAGAAGTCTCTATAAAAGTTGTCAGAAGAATCAGTTGTGGAGCAGCGCCAGAGAAGGTCTAAAAACATTGGAGACTAATTCAAGTGTATCAAAGAATACAAAAACATCTACAAAGTCTAAGAACTGTTAGTTTCAGACATGTCATTTGAGAAACCAATAAACTAGTGGATACTCTTGGCAATCAAAGAGTGTTTAATACTATAAACAGATTTGACAAAAACTGGAAGGAAATGTCTCTGGGAGGAGTAAAAGCTCTTTTTGAGGAACAAGTGGCTGAATATAGAGAACTTTTTAAATGTTGGGCCTAAAGGAAAGAAAGTATATTATTACATATAATAAAGTTAGGTCACAGTTCTCAGGGAGACGAGGGGAAAACAAACAAGTTCTAAGTTGTCTAGTTTCTTCGTGGTGGAAAATGGTGAAGCCCTTCCTCTTCAGATTGCTCATCAGGTTCTTCCCATGGTACATGGTAGTCGCCATTATCAGTTCTATCTGGCAGTGTCCGAGTTATGCTGGCTCTTGTTTCCCATCGAAGTGGTTTCCTCTTCATTTCTCTTCCCATTCGGAAAACTAGGTTATAGCGATTTACAGGTGATCACATAGATTTGGGATGGTAAGTGGTTTAGTTTTTTGGGGAGCGATTCCATTAGACTTATGCCACGTGGTCAGTGCAGGGTTGGGATAACACCCTCCATAATGAGTTAAGTTTTGTGCTTGTTAGGTGGTGCGATATTTAGGAAGGTCATCCGATCTCTTAGGGATATCTCTACCATCAAATCTGTTGGTGCCTTTTCGGTGGGGCCACGAGTATTGACGGGCTTTTCGCCTAAGTGATGGGGGTCTTTTTAAGCCTTAGTTTAGGGTTTTGTTTGTTTTGTGTCATCCGATAGTAGAGGGTGATTGATCTACCTGTTGATTGTTTTGGGGTGAGGTAGTACTTTGGCATCATGCCCTTGGTTACCCTGTCACCTCCTAGAGTACAGGGTTTTGTATATTCTGTAAATTTTTCCACGATATAATGAATTAGAAGGAACTACTCTTGCTCAAGAAAAAAAAAATAAGAACATTTCTAATAGAAAAAAGATTTCCATTTTTTATTTTATTGATTGGGTTGAGTTACAGATTGGGCCTAGAGGCTCATTCTATAGCTGAGTATGTGTAACCATGTTCCTCTATCATGAAATTCAAATTTTGATCATGTCTACCAAAATAAAAATCTAAAATAAAATAAATCACTATACAAATATTTAAATAATGTCTACTCATAATTCCTTTTTATAAAATAGAAAAATAAATAAATAAATATACAAAATATTTAAATAATATCTATTCATAGAAAAATTTCCAATTGAGAAAATTAGATAATGTGGATCCCCATGAAATCATGTTAAATCCATATTTAAAATAGATCTATACTAGTATATATTATTTTTTTTAATTCTCAAATTTCACCATAAAGCCTCTATCTAAATTTTGAACCTTCTAAAATTTTCATCCATTATATGTTTCAGCATAAAATCTTTGAGTTCTTAAATGGTAGTTGGGATTCCAATTATTGGTCTTGAATTCCTATTCAATGTGTCAGTAGTGTGTTAGTGTAAAAGCTGGAAGTGGGAGTGCCTCTGATATTCCAATTCTTGTTCTTGAATTACTGTTAGAAGTGAGACAACAAGTGATATTCGAATTCTCATTCTTGAATTTTTGTTTAATGTGTGAGTGGTGTGTCAGCGTAAAAGTGGTGTGTGCGTGGTGGGAGTGTAGGTGAGATTCATTCCCGTTCAATGTTTTAGTGGTGTGTGAGTGTAAAAGCTGAGAGTGGGAGGGCAGGTGAGATTCCAATTTTCAATCTTGAATTCCATTAGTATTTCTAATAAAAGAGCGATATTCTGATACTAGATGCATGTTATAAAAGGATGGATTCAGGAGAGATGGAGTTAATGGCTTTTCCTTGTGCCTCTGGCTTCTGCACGTGCTCATATTGCTCAAATTTTTAGTGCTCATATAGAGATTGGAGCGCAGATGAAAGCGAGGAGTGGAGGGAGGATTCAAACACTGGCTGTTGCTGTGCAAATCTAATGTGTAAAGACAATGAACCTGTGTTGTTGCACATTCTAATGCGTAAAGGAAATGAAACTGTGTTGCTACGCATATCATTTTGTACTGACGACTGTGTTGATGGATCTATGGGCTATGACAACATTGGTGTCCTGAAATTATTTAATGCATTGTATTAGCTAGAAGTACCCTTGATCGAGGTGTGGTGCCAGTGAAAGTTAAAAGTGGTTCTTCAATTGGAATTTAGATTCTAACTCTATTTTTGAATTCCAAATGAAATGTGATTGAAATTGTAATTCAAAACCAAATACAGTATGTGATAGTCTGGTTGAGAGATTGCATATTTTTTACCATAGGGATGGGTAGAATAAATGGTCAATCAAGATTAATATAATTGTTTACCAGACCATTGCTCTTCTCTTTTTTCTATTTTCTCTAAATTAGTCATTCATCTGACCATTGTACTTTTTAATTATTTCTTAGATCTAAGCATACCAAATCATTTTTCATATATGAAATGGGTGTGGACTAAACAACACTTCAAAGGGTGCTTAAATAGCCTTTTAGCATGTGCCATGTTGCAATTTTCTTTGCAGAAGCAAGTGTCTCCATGACCTGTGTTATTTCTGGAAAATTGTTGTGGAAAAGTGAAATCCTCTTAATTACTGTCAGGATTGTAACTCTGTTTTGGGTTTCTAACTTCAATCTAAAATGAAAATATAAGAACTTACTTTTATTATTCTCTGGTAGATGGATAGCTTCAAAATAAGTGAGGGAGAAGAAGGGAGGGAGAGGAGCTGTTCTTTCTACTTGTGTCCCTTGGCATTCTGTACGTGCATACTTATAGGAACCTATTTATATAAAACCATTTTCTGTCTTTTTCCTTGTAACCACTCTAAGCCCGACTGGCCTAATAGATATATATTCTATCCTTGACTTGTCTGCCTGTTTGTCTTTTAATTGCCCCACAACCCACTAGCTATAAAATACGATGACTGTCCTTTAACTATTTTGGTTACCCAAATACTATTTGTGTTCCAGGTTTAGTTGTTAACGATTTTTGCTGGCTTTTTTTCTTCAAATCCATATATTGCAATTTCTCTGATGGAACCTACAATTTAATCATGTTAAATTTAACTTGGGCATTGCTTGCACATTCCATGATTGTAAAATGAAAAACCCTCTCTATCATTGTTCACTTCAGTTGGCCCTTTGTGTGAAGACCTCCCTTGAGAAGTATAACTCAATTGGCTTAATTTTGTCTTTAAGAATTTTATTTTCACTACCACACTAATTTTTAGTTCACGGACCCACTGCGTCTCTCAGTGGAGCCGGACTTCTTGTTACATCTTCTATGCTTAGCTCCATACTTCTTTTGAAAATGGGCAATGAACTAATGGATGGTTTATAGATTTTTCATCGATTTTCCATAAATGGTACATAGATGGGTTTTATTTCTTACTCGTTGTTCCTTTATCGTTTTCTTTTTACATGCTTGGGTGTAATTGTTTACTATTCTTTTCCAATATTATTCTTTTTTGGTCAATGTTAGAGTGTAAGTAATAAACTCGTATGAAAGAGGATAAGTCCTTTTTCTTTTCATTTTTATTACTCAATTGCGCATTCAAGTATGTCTGACAGCTAGGATCTTTGGCACAACATTTTAAGGTATTTTTTTAGAGACTTCCAAGGCATTTGTTTAGATTAGGTTTAGGTTATGCTTAGATTGTTAAATTATTGCAGTGTCTCTATTCAAAGTTGTAGTTTAATATGCATGTACTTTTAAAATTTCCAATGTCTTTTCATTTTAGTTCACTAGTATAGGAAGTAAGTGGAGTTTCAATCTAATAGTAAGAGGACAGTAAGTGTAGTCTCAATCTAATTGTAAGGTAGTTTTGTTTTATTTTGATGAGTTAAATTGCATTGTAGTTTTATTCTATTTTGATGAGTTAAATTGCAATGTAGTTTTGTTTTATTCAAGTAAGTTTCCCATTTATTTACTGTAATTTGGGGTGAGTATAGTTTGGAGTATCTTTCACAATTATTAACATTAGTTCTGTAATTTATTATTCTAAAAATCATTTTTTAATAAGTGCCCATTTTATTATTAAATTAAATTTCTCCTACTATGTGGTTTAGATTAAATGGCATTGTCTAATAATATATGTAACTTATGTTTTTACATTTTATAAATGCATTTTGGATTATATCTTCTAATTTTTAATGTTAGATTTTGTTTTTGCATAATTATTATGGTTAGGTTTCATATATTTTCATTAGTAAATTAGATATTAATACATGTAATATATGTTAAATAATTTTTGTTGTATTTATTTTTTTTATTGATATTATATACTTCCATTTGTTTCAAAGTAATTTATTTATTAAGGTTATTTACTTTAGTTCAATTTTTTAATGATTTTAAAATTTAGATAATTAATATGTTATTAAGTTCTACAATATGGTATATATTTTTAAGTAGGATAATATAATGAAAAAATGTTTGAATTTATATAATATAAAGTCATATTGTGTTTCTATTAAAATCTATATTATAAAATTAAATAGTTATGTAAATATTCTTTAAGATTAATTTTGAATATGTGTTTTATTAATGTCTCAACTACATCATGTATCTATAAATTGCTAGAGTAGGTTACAATAGGCTACACTAGAATAGGGTAGGCTAGAGTAGGCTAGGTAGACTAGATTAGAGTAGGCTACAGTAGGCTAACTTAGAGTAGGGTAGTCTAGGACACTGTACAATAGGCTAAGGTAGGCTAGGCTAGGGTAGGATAAAATAGGTTATGCTAGGCTAAGTGAGGCTAGGCTAAACTAGGCTAGGCTAGGCTAGAGTAGGCTAAGTAAGAGACAACTAGAGTAGGTTAAGAAATACTAGGCTAGAGTCAGCTAGGGTAAGCTAAGAAAGAGTGGGCTAGGCTAGGATAGGATAGACTACACTAAGGTAGGCTAGGCTATAGTAGGCTAGGTTAGGTTAGGCTAGGTGAGGTTAGCATATAGCAGGCTAGCCTAGAGTAATGTAGCCTATCGTAGCTTATTAGGCTAGAGTAGTCAAAGATAGGATAGAGTACCCTAGGTTAGGCTAGATTAATCTAGGATAGAGTAGGTTAGTCTAGGGTAAGCTAAGCTAGAGTAGGCTAGGTGAGGCTAAGATAGAGTAGACTAAGGTGAGGGTAAAATACGTTAGGCTAGATACACTAGGGTAGTTGGTTAGAGTTGGCTAGACTATGCTAGGCTAGATTAGGTTAGGCTATAAAAGTCTAGGGTAGAGTAAGCGAGGATAGAGTAGGAAAGGCTAGATTGGGTTAGAAAAAGTTAGGATAGGATAGGCTAGAGTGGGCTATGATTTTGTAGGACAAGCTAAGGTAGAGTAGGATAGGCTAGGGTAGAGTAGGATAGAGTAGGGAAGAGTAGAGTAGGCTACGCTAGAGAAGGCTAGAGTAAATTAACCTAGAGTAGGCTAGGCTATGGTATATTGGGATATACTAGGCTATACTAAGGTAGGCTATGCTAGAATAGTCTAGGCTAGAGTAAACTAGGATAGAGTAGGCTAACCAAGGCTATAGTAGGATAGAGTATGAAAGGCTAGGCTAGGAGAAGCTAGAGTAAGATAGAAATTGTTAGGATATGGTATTCTAGATTGGGATATGGTAGAGTAGGATAAAGTAGGCTAGACTAGAGTAGGCTAGGCTAGACAAAGCTAGATTAGACTGGCCTAGAGTAGGCTACGCTATGCTAGGTTATTGTCTGCCAAGATAGGATAGGATAAGCTAGGCTAGAGTAGACTAATTTAGGCTAGGCTAGGATAAAGTATGTTAGCCTAGCCTAGCCTAGAGTAGGCTAGGCTAGGCTAGGATATGCTAGAGTAGGTAGCCTAGAGTAGGCTAGGCGAGGCAAGAGTAGGCTAAGATAGGCTAGGCTAGGCAAGAGTGGGTTGCGATAGGCTAGGCTAGAGCAGGTTCGAACAATTTATGCTAGGATATGCTAGGCTAGAGTAGGCTATGCTAGGCTAGAATAGCCTAGGCTAAAATAGCCTAGGCAAGACTATTTTGGAATAGGGTAGGGTAGACTAGACTAGAATGGTCTAGGCTAGGTAAGGATATGCTAGTCCATGCTAGCATAGGCTAAGCTAGGCTATGATGGAGTAAGTTAGGCTAGATTAGGCTATAACTCAATAAGCTAGAGTAGGATAGGATAAGGTAGAGCAGGCTAGGGTAGGCAAGGGTAGGCTAGGAAAGAGTAGGCTTGGCTATGCTAGGAAAGGGTAGGATAAGGTAGGCTAGGCTAGGCTAAAGTAGGATATAGTTGTCTACAGTAGTTTAGGCTAGGCTAAAGAAGGACAGAGTAACCTAGGCTAGGCTAAGCTATGGTAGGATAGTGTAGGTTAGGATATGATAAGCTACACTAATGTAGATTAGAGTAGGCTAGGATATGATAGGTTAGGTTATGGTAGAGTAGGCTAGGCACGATACAATAGGCTAGGCTAGGCCAGGGTAGAGTAGGCTAGGTGAGGCTAGGGTAGAGTAGGCTAGGCAGGGCTAGGCTAGAGAAGGCTAGGCTAGGGTAGGGTAGCGTAGGCTAGGCTAGACTTGACAAGGCTTGAGTAAGCTAGGCCAAGAAAGGCTAAGCTAGGCTAGGGTAGCGTAGCCTAACCTAGGATAGGATATTCTAGGTTAGGCTGGAGTAGGCTAAGTTGGGCTAGGCTGGTCTAGGCTAAGCTAGGCTAGGCTGGTCTAGGATAGAATAGACTAGGATAGGCTAGATTAGTCTAGGATAGGATAGGATAGAGTAGGTTAGGCTAGGATAGATTAGGCTAGGATAGCCTAGGTTAGGCTAGCCTAGGCTAGGAAATAGTAGGCTTGGATATAATAGCATAGAGTTGGCTAGGCTAGTCTAGGCTAACCTAGAGAAGGATATGCTAAAGCATGTTAGATTAGGCTAGGTTAGGAAAGGATAGACTATGTTATGCTAGACTATGATAGGATCACCTGAGCTAGGCTAGAGTAGGATTGACTTGGCTAGGCTAGTCTAGGCTAGGTTAAAGTAGGTTAGAGTAGGCTAGGTTAGAGTAGGTTAGAGTAGGATAGGTTAGGTGAGGTTAGAGTAGGTTAAAGTAGGCTAGGATAGGCTAGGCTATAGCATGCTAGGATAGAGTTGGCTAGAGTAGATTAGACTAGGCTATGTAGGATAGAGTTGGCTAGGCTAGCATAGATTATGGTAATGTAGGTTAGAGTAAGCTAGGTTACACTTGGATAGGCTAGATTAGGTTAGAGTAGGATAGGCTAGGCTAGGCTAGAATAGTTTAGAGTAAGCTAAGATAGAGAAGGCTATAGTAGGCTAGCCTAGAGATGGCTATAGTAGCCTAGGCTAGTGTCGGATAGGCTATGCTAAAGTAGGCTAGGGTACAGTAGCTAGGATTTAGTATGTCAGGTTGTAGTAGGCCATGCTATAGTGGACTTTTCTAGGATAAGATAGAGTAGAAAAGGAAAGGCTAGAGTAGATTAAGCTAAGCTAGGGTAGGTGAGGCTGGCCTAGGCTGGAATGGGGTAGGCTAGCTTATGCCAAAGTAGGTTGGGCTCCAAGAGAGCAAGCTAGGAAAGGAAAAAGTATTCTTGAGTAGGCCAGGCTAGACTAGGATAGTGTAGGCTAGGCTATCCTAGGATACGCTAAAGTTAACTAGCCTAAGCTAGGTTAGTCTAGGCTAGGATTGGCTAAAGTACATTATTCTATCCTAGAATGGGTAGGCTAGATTACACCCATCTAGGTTAATGTAAGATAGTAGCCTAGAGTAGGATATGTTAGGTTAGGATAGGTCAGTTTAGGTTAGGTCACACTAGGTTAGATTGGAATAAGCTAGGCTAGAGTAGGTTGGAATTGGGTAGGCTAGTTTAGGGAAGAGTAGGATAGAGTAGGCTAGGTTAGGTTATGGCATGATAGAGTAGGATAGGCTAGGCTACTCTAGGATAGACTAGGATAGGCTTCGTTATGCCACGATATAGTAGGCTAGGCCAAGATAGGCTAGGCTACGCTAGATTGAGCTATGATAGAATAAGTTAGGTTATGCTAGGATAGGATATTCTAAAGTAGGCTATGTTATGCTAGAGTAGGTTAGGCTAGGATAGGCTAGAGTAGGTGAAGCTAGGCTAGTCTCAGTGAAAGTACGCTAGACTAGGCTAAGTTAGGCTATGTTTGGCTAGGTGTAGATGGGCTAAGTTGGATTAGGTTATGCTAGGGTAGGGTAGAGAAGGCTAAGCTAAAATAGGCTCATGTTGGTTAGGCTAGTATATGATAGAATAGGATAATGTGGGCTAGGCTAGGCTAGGCTAAAGTAGGTTAGCGTAGGATAGGATAGGATAGGACAAGTACACACATAATGAGTAGGGTAAGTTAGAGTAGAGTATGTTAGACTAGGTTATGACAAGGTATGCTAGGATATAGTAGGCTACCTGAGGCTATGCTAGGCTATAGTAGGCTAGGCTAGAGTAGCATAGGTTAGAGTAAATTAAGCTCCTTTAGGTTATCGTAGTGTAGGATAGGCTAGAGTGGGTTAGCCTAGGCTAGAGTAGACTATAGTACAGTAGGATATGCTAGAAGAGGCTAGGCTAGGCTAGGCTAATCTAGATTATGTCAAGATAGAGTAGGATAGGTTATGCTAGAGTATACTTGGCAAAGATAGGCTAAACTAGGGTAGGTTAGACTAGGCTAGGCTATAGTAGGCTAGGCTAGAGTAATCTAAGCTAGTCTAGCCTGGCGTAGGTCGGTCTATGCTATGTCGGAGTGGGATAGCTTAGGCTAAAGAAGGCTAGGTTATGCTAGGAAAAGACATAGTAGGCTATGGTATATAAAGCAAGGCTAGAGTAGGCTAGGTTAGAAAAATATATTCGAAGAAGGGCCTAGGCTATAGTAGACTAGGGTAGGCTAGGCAATGATAGGCTAGGGAGGCTAGAGTAAAGTAGGTTAGGTTAGGCTTGAATAAAGTAGGTTAGGCTAGCCTTGAATAAAGAAGGTTAGGGTATGCCACAGTAGGCTAGCTAGGCAAGACTAGACTAAGCTAGTGTAGGCTAGCTGGGCAAGAGTACGTAATGTTAAGTTAGCCTAGGCTAGACTAGGGCGATGTAAGCTAGGCAAGGCTAAACTATGCTAGTGTAGGCTAGACTAGGATAGAGTAGGATAGGCTAAGGTAGTTTAGGCTACACAAATATATGTTAACAATGGTCTACGCTAGAGGAGGAGAGGCTAGGTTAGGCTAGGCAAGGTTATCTGAGGAAAGGCTAGGCAAGGCTAGGCTAGGCAGGCTAGAGTGAAGTAGGTTAGGATATGGTAATGTAATCTAGCTAGTTTAGGCTAGACTAAGCTAGCCTAGGCTAGCCACGGTTGAGTAGGATAGGTTAGGCTAGACTAGGCTAGTGTAGGCTAGCCTAGGCTAGACTAGCCTAGTGTAATCTAGGCTAGGCTAGACTAGGCTAGTGTAAGCAAGGCTAGCCTAGATTACACTAGGCTAGTCTAGCCTAGGCTAGCCTACAGGCTAGACTAGGCTAGTGTAAGCAAGGCTAGGCTAGACTAGGCTACTATAGGCTAGGATAGGGTAAATTGGGGTATGCTAGGGCAAGTGTATTGTAGGCTAGGCTAAAGTAAGCTAGGCTGCAATAGGTTAGGCTGGAGTAAAGTAGGATATGATAACCTAGTATAAGTGAGGCTAGGATAGGTGAGGCTAGGATAGGTGAGATTATGCTAGGATAGATTAGGGTAGGCCAAGCTAGTGCAATCTAGGCTTGTCTAGTATAGGATAGGCTAGAGTATACTAAGCTATGTAAGAGTAGGCTAGGCCCAATTATGCTAGATTATGTTAGGCTACAGTTGAATAGGCTAGGATAGAGTAAACTAAGATAAGATAATGTAGGCTAGACTTGGCTAGGCTAGGCTACAACATTTTTAGTTAAGCTAAAGCGGACTAGGCTAGGCTAGGCTAGGGTAAGATAAGTGTAACATAGGTCTATCTCATACCAAAAAAAAAATCCTTTATCATTAACATTACGAAAATTGAGCATGAATCTGAAATACTATTGTATACTTCTTTCTCTACCCCATTTCCATGTCGTATACTACCAGTATACGCTATTAATTTTCATTAAATTACAATGAATATATTTTGAGTTATTAATATTGACAATTGATTAGTTCAATCTTTTCCTATGTATGGTTATTTTTTAACATATCACATTACTATCCATTGGCATTGTTTGTTGTAAAGAATATCAATTTCATTTAATATGATTATAATTTAGCTACAAGATTTCCTTGTATAACACCACTTAATTTATGCTTTTGTCCCCTCTAATTCATTTCAAACCTTACCATGCTATATTTTTCATATACCAAATCAAATCTTCATTCTAGGGCTTGGACATAGGTTAGAATTGGTGCTATTGTTTTATACCATGATACCCACTCCACATCATATTCACATGATCTGTGGAAAATGATAATTCCATTAACCTATATTTTAAGTTTAGATCTAATTGTGCTGTTTGTAAGGTTATTAAAAACGACTCACCTCAATTTACAACCTCATTTCCCTCCTTTTTCTTGGCTGACACAACCATGGCGCTGCTCTACAACTCTGTAAGTTGTGTTGGCTTTTTGTAGCCATGTTTTTTTCCTCACGGCTAGATATTTTGGTGGAAGACTTGGTTGTAAATAGGATTGTTCAGCATTCGCTCTTAGAGAAGAGCTATTTCATTCGAATTTCACTAATATTCTTGTATGAATATAGTTTTGTATATTTCGTCACCTCTTTGAAACAATTTATAATGCTTCTTACTCATTTATCCATACTTTTTCTCAGCCACTTGCTATAATATCTTGTATGGATTCTTTTATGTGCTCTATCTCAATTTCAATTCCAAGTTTTATTACTAGATCTATTAGTCTAATGTAACTCGCTCATTATGATAAAATTTCTTGTATTCATTAAAAAAAAAAATCTATTGCTCTAATTCTACATTAACCCTTATTATTGGTTATAGAGAAGGAGTAATTTATGTTGGAGTGTGTTCCTCATTTATGTGGCAACTAGGGTAATTTACAATGAAATTTTATTTCTCTTGAAGGGTTTTACGTTATAATGTTATAAAATTCTTAGCGTTTAGGTTTTAGGGTTTAAAATGTTATAAAATGCTTAGGGTTTAGGGTTTAAGGTTTAAAATGTTATACAATTCTTAGGGTTTAGTGATTATGGTTTAGGTTTTATGGTTTATAACACTTTAGTAAGTTCGTTAAATAAAAACCTAAAGAGAGTTAGTAAACGCTTTTTAAAATGTTATAAAATGTTTATAGTTTAGGGTGTATGGATTGTAACACTTTAGTAAATTCTTTTAATATACACTAAAAAAATTACTTTTTTTTCAAATTGTTATAAAATTCTTAGGGTTTAGGGCTTAAGGTTTAGGGTTTATAACAATTTAATAAATCCCTTTAATAAACACTTAAAAAAAAGTTACATAATGCTTGTTAAATGTTATAAAATGCTTAGGGTTTAAGGTTTAGGGTTTAACATTTAGGTGTTAGAGTTTAGGGTGTAGGGTCTAGGTTTTATAAAACTTTAGTAAATGCTTTTAATAAAGGCTTAAAAAAAGTTACAAAATTCTCGTTAAAATCTTATAAAATGCTTAGCGTTTATGGTTTATGGTTTAGGGTTTATAAAAATTTAGTAAATAGTTGTAATAAAAACTTTTAAAAAATTACAAAACACTTGTTAATATGTTATAAAATGCTTATCGTTTAGGGTTTATAACGCTTTACTAAATCCACTTAATAAACACTGCAAAAAAAGTTATAGAAGTCTTTTCGAAATGTTATAAGATTCATAGGGTTTAGGGTTTAGAATGTTATAAAATGGTTAGGGTTTAGGTTTTATAACAGTTTAGTAAATTATTTTAACAAACACTTATAAAAATTAAAATGCTTGTTACAATGTTAAAAAATTCTTAGGGTTTAGGGTTTAAAATGTTATAAAATGCTTACGGTGTAGGGTTTATGTATTAGAGTTTAGGTTTAAGGGATTGAGGTTTATAACAATTTAGTAAATGATTTTAATAATAACTAAAAAGAAAAGTTACAAAATGCTTGTTAAAATGTTATAAAATGCTTAGGGTATAATGATTAGGGTTCAGGGTTTAAAATTTTATAAAAGTCTTAGGGTTTAGGGTTTAAAATCTTATAAAATACTTAGGGTGTAGGGTTTAGGGTTTAGGGCCACTAGGGTATTGAGGAGTTGCTCTTGAATCATTATTTGAGCTTTCAGATAAATGATATGGGTTAAAACTCTGCCCACCATTATTGAGGAGGAATGTTTTTATGTAGCCAATTCTCCATGAATCTTCCCAACGGAGTAAACATAATTAAAGTTTATTGTATTGAATTCCATTGGTGGTGTTTGAAAGGTACATTTAATTTTTCAAATTAAGTTTTTTCAAGTCTCAAGCCAATTTCAACATACTTTTTCTTATTCTCTTGCTTTACTTAGTACGTTGTGATAAAGGGTAGAGTTTCTCTCCTACTAAATCTTCTATTAGGATCATTAAGTTCTTTTATTTTCCCATGCATTCTTATATGATCATTGAATTAGGACAAATATCTTATATGATGCATTTTTATCTTATTTAATAATTCTTGAATGATGTTGAGCCTTGCATAGAATATGGTACCACCCAATATTTTACTTAAGGATATAAATCCCTGAAAAGAAGTGTAACTCTAGGGGTAACTTAAAATAATTCCCCAATGTCACATCAACAACACTTACACTCACTATAGGTTGGTTCTCTTACGACATAGGGTGAATCCTAGCAAATATTTTTGATAGTTATTGTGGTATACATTCTCCATGCTATATCCCTAATTTCATTATTGCAAGATTTTTCACCCAATATCTATTGTACGTTGTCAGAACCTATGCTCTTCTCCTTTATCTCACCCATATATTCTTTAAAACAACCCTGCCACAATGAAACATCTCCTGTACCTTATCACAACTTCTACTCGTCAACTTTATCTCACCCATATCTTTCTTAGAATCTATAAAATCATATCCTCCCAAATAAAAATTAAATCATCTTCATCAATAAAATTTAAATAATTTGGCCCATGTGTGTCTTCAAACATACCTTATTTAATCCATTTTCTAAATTAAGGGAAAATAAATTTAACACAAAAATATTGAAACTCAGAAAACAATGGATTTGTAGGGACTATGGTTTATTTGTTCTCGTATAGCCCTATCATTTTCAAATCCAAAAATTCTCTTAAGTAAATATTGGCCCTTTTTTGTTCTTTCAAAATATTCCAATCACTTTGTTTTTAAACTCTTGAAATAGATGTTTCAAGTTTTCCATAACTTCATCAACATTACCATTACATCTGCGTTTGAATCAATTATATATATAGATATATATATATTATATATAGTATATATAATATATATATATATATATATATAATATATATATATATTATATATTGCTAGTTTTGTTTTATATTTGGAATTTGATTTTGTTAATGAACCAAGAAGTCACCTTATTCAAGGTGATTAGAGTTCTTTTATATTTCTCACTTTTTCTTGAGCCTCACACAAATTCTTCAAACTTTTCTTGGTTAGGAAAACATAAAACTCTTCATTGAATGCATCTATATAGGAAATAATGATGGTAAAACTAAAAGTTATGTTTGTTTAAGAAAATTTTGAACTTTGTGATCAAATATCTTGATGAACTCTTTGATGGTTTTGTGGAATCAGATATACGAAGACAATATGCTAATTTCCCTAGAACAAAAGGTTTATATATTTTTTGTGTTTCAACTATTTTTAATGACATGAATCAAATTAACAAACTATTCAATGATGACACTTAACCTAGAAACTAATTACACCAATAGGTTTTGATGAGTGGTTAGTTATGATATTTGGCCTATGCTTTGCAACAACTACATCCATGAAGTTAATGAATGATATATTCTACACTTTTATAAGCTCATTTGTTATTATTTTTTTGGATGGTTTACTAGTATACATTGCTACATAGGAGGACCACAACCCACATTTTATACAGGTGCTAGAGACTTTAAATAAACATTAATTGTTGGCATATCTCAAGATGTGTGATTTTTCACAATAGCCTTTGGTGTATTTTGGATATGTCATAGGTGGAGGAGAGTTGAATATAGAGCCTTCGAAGGTGGAGGTCATGATAAAGTGGTATGTAAGTTTTACTAAATTTTTTTGAGCATGTGTTTTGGAGATAATTTCATGAAAAACATCTCAGGATTTTTTTTATAGACATTGTGGTAAACTTTGATCTTCTCCTTTAATGGTTGATCAGGAATTTTTTTATTTACTTGAGGGAGGGAATCCTTAAGAGAATATATATGCGTTCCTTTAAACAAATAGTTCAAAGTTCTTTTGTTCACATCCTCTTGTTCTATCATCTATATTTGTAGTGAATTTTTTGTGTATGTCTATCCTTGTGTATTTCAATGTTTGGATTTAACTTTGTATGAATGGAATGTTTTTGACATGCAATTATTTTTACTTTTCATAATTTTCATATGACATATCTTTGATTGCTTTGACTAGTGCGTTATTGAACTTTACTACATTTTGAAGACCTACCTTCTATGGTTGCTTGATGAAACTTTCTGCCATTCAGTAGAGATATAGCAACCTTTTTCTTTTGGGATATTACAATAAGTTATCGAGAGGATGTAACTCTATACAAAATGTGAAAGTCAAAGTGAAAAATGGTTGCTTCAAAATCCCTCATTCTGTAGCACCACTATCTTTTTTCTAGTTGTATATTATAATTCATTCATAACAATTTATTTCATATGATTGATTGAATTATATATAATCCCTAATATCTACATGTGTTCTAAGTTTATGAATAGATATTGCCTAAATCATTATAAACTATGTGATAATTTTTGCTTTAGTGTTTTCACATTTGCTTTATTTTTCATATTTTAATATTTGTTATATCATTAAATTATCATATAAGACTTGGTTTAAATATATTAATGAATAGACAACTCATTTATGATTATTGTGAGTTTATATTCATGTTTATTTTGATATTCCTTTTGAAATTTAGAGATCTGCAATCATGATAATTGTTGATCCTCGGGCTAAGGGTTATTCCTTTGAGATTTGAGCATTTACCCTCTATGTTTCACCTTGATTCCTGGCTAAAACCATCTAGGATTATAACCATGACACCCCTTATCCAGTTTAAATTTGTTTGAGCTGAGATAGTAGAGGCATATGTTGAATGTGCAAACTTGTTCCACTAGGTTAGCTAGTGCGATTTAATTAAGTTGTTTCAGAGTTAAGGTAAAGGGATTGTCAAGGTTTTTCCTATTGTTTTGATATGAAGAAAGCTCGAGTGGGTGATATAGAGATGGATATAAATATTGATTTCATTGCAGCAACTACTCATCTTCCCTTTGAGAGAGAGAAATGGTCTAAAACAATTTTAATGTGTGACATTCTCGCGAAACAAATTACAGTTAGTAATGTTTGTGGATATCATGTGAAAGGTATGTAGTTTAGTTCTTTTGTTGCATTTTATGTTACCTATGAAGAGAAAAATAGTATGGTTTTTATTTATAACAAAAGGTTCTTAATGGAATTTCTCGTACATAAACTTAATTTTCCCCTTTATCTATATAAATTCCAAACTAAAATGTCCTCCAAATACCAATCATGTCTGAAGAACTATGAAAGATCACTTTTTCATCAAAATTTAACCTATACACTAGTTAGACACCATTTGGTCGCATAACCCTTCATTTGACAATCCTCTTCAGTTACCATATCATCATTCAATATACAATACTTGTGAATAATTAGTTCATGAAGAAAAACCTTGTATTTCAAATGATAATAATGTCAAAACCCTCAGACCTACTAGTGTTCACTTATCTAGAAGCATGAACAAGTGTACTACTATCTAACATATGGAATGAAAATAGGAATTTAAGGATAAAAGAGAAGTGAAACCCTTCAAGGTAAGTCTTTGGGCAAAATTTTTTCCTAAAGAACCTACACATGAAGAAGAGATCAATCAGTCAGAACAAAATCCTCAATCTAAAGTTACGATTAAACAAATTTAAAGGAAAATTTCGTGAACAAGGCGAAACATATAATTAAATACTCCTTGAAACAATGAGTTTTTCCATATTGAGGCTCATCTTGAAATCTTTCCAAAAACAAATAGGCCACAGGTCCAAAATAATTTTGGATTTTTGTGTTGGTGTTCCTTGTTGTGATGACAATCCTCAAACAAACATCAATTCGAGTGAGGATAAATTAAGAACATGTACTGGTACCATCAATACTTGCTCATTGTCCCATGTCTTGAAAAGTGTATTTGTCATATTTTCCATGAAAATAAGAAACTCAACACTTCAATTCAAGCTAAGGAAATACACAACGAACATAAATCTACGAGTACTAAAAATAAATCTCAGTCTAAAGATATACATATTATTATCCGGTCATTGATGGTCAAAGTTGTTAAATCTATTAAAGAAGATGGTTCTAATCGTGATAAGAAATGACTTTATTTTTATCTATGATTGATATTTTTCAAGTTTTCAAGGTATGTGTCTATTTTGATTTATTTTACTACATTATAAAAGGGGAAAATACAAAATCCATGATTCTATAGCAACCCTATCTTGTTGTCCATATAAATGTCTAATTTAAGTCTTGTTGGTTGTAACAAATCCTCCATATTCACTAGATGATGACATTAGATTTCATAATGGATGATAACTAAGGTATAAATTAGAGAAGTCATAAAGAAGAAATCTAGGTAATAAAGGAGAGAAGTCATGCCCTAAATTATTACATTGTACATTTGCTTATTACATTCATATGCATGTTTGTTTGAGAATAATCTTCTCAGACTTTTAATTTAATTATTAACAATTATTAGGTGAATGTTAGAGATTTAACCTCCATGGAATATGCTAGAATAGTGATAGTAGTATTCACATATCAACCATCAAGATTTATCTCCAGGTTAATTATGCTATTTTTATTAATCGATGTCAAATTGTTTAATTATAGAAAACAACATATGAACATATATCATATTGCACATGTAGTATGGATAAGCCATTGTTTTGGCCTATACTATTGTAAGAAGAGATATTTACTTGAGTTAAGAATTTCCATAGTAATGTGGGGATAGAAATTTAAAATAAATTTATAATCTAGTTAAATTTGATGATTATTTTTATCTTAGTCATGTGAGATGTATAATGGGGTCAATTTTATTATGGATTAATGTGTATACAATTCATTTAATTTATATGGTTGGACTAGTTAAAAAAGAAAAAATAGCTAAAAGTTCTTATTAAGGGGGTGTAGTTTTGTTGAGTTGTTTCTTGTTATATGGTACTGATGTGAAATACAACATCAACCAATGGGTAAATACAATGTAACCCTTCGATATTTTTAGTAGACATCACTTTATTTATAAATATAAAATTGTTCTCAAAATGACAATGAATCTACTCTATAGTGGACATGCATAGCATGCAAATATATTTTTATATGTCAAGTAAATAATCTATCATCTAATGAAAGGAATAATCTTCTAAATCATATAGTTCTCTATAATAAATTATAGTTGTTTGGAAAATAGAAGGATGCAAGGTTGGAGAATATTTTTGTCTAAATAATACATTCTCTAAACTAAGAATTTTCTTTCTCGTCTTCTACGATAAACTTTTAGTTGTTCAATATTGTACAAAAAATAAATAAAACTAACAAAATATATCTAAAAATACAAAAACAAAAAAAGAGCAAGGCAAAGTAAGAAGAAAAAAAATCGAAATTCTTCCTGCACTTTAAACATATAAAGCAAAGTGTGCATGTCATTTGAGAAGACTCTATACTAAAAAAATTTAAACACACAAATCAAATAGCCAAAATAAGATAAATTTTCTCACTCTCCACATCATTAACAAAAAGTGGTAAACACCAGAGTATTCACTATAAAATGTATTTTCAAATATTTAAAACCTTTAGTATTAATGTAGCTTTAAAATATTTAAAATGTATTTAAATTATGAATATTAAAAAAAATAATGCATTTTAATAGAAATTTAGGTAATATCACGATTATATTAATTGGTGAATGTTAATACATCTCACTATGGCAAAATTTAAAAAATTATGAAATTAACTATTTTATTATTATTATATTAGTATTAGTATTAGTATTATTATAAGTTAAGCATATATTTATTTCAGAAAGCATGGAAGAAGATTTTTACCAATGAATATTTACATCCACTTTATATAGAGAATTCTACGATACCATGGGCGAGACTCATGGCTTCTCAATATCACATGCCAAGAAAACTGTAACTCATTAAATATGAGACTTGATCAAATGATATTTTGTTAATTAATGAGTTCCATTAATGACAAAAAGAACATGACTACCTTGCACATAAATCTAAGTCTTCGATTTGTGTATACCACTAAAAACGTCATAAAATATTTAATGGTCTTACCATAAATCTAATAATAATTAATAATTAAATTAAATTTTTGGAATCTCTATTCTATTTTAAAAGAAACATGTTTATCAATCTAATTAATTTTGACTTCATCTTAGCTTTGAGTTACCAATCACATTTGAAAGACTAAACTTATAATTTGATATAAAAACTTGTGATTTTCAAATTAAAAAATGCATATCAAACTTAAGAGTAAATCTATTATCATTGAAACTTAAATAAAGACATGTAAAACATATATTGAAACCTAAATGCAAATATGCTATATATGTTATTGAATACATAAAAATGAAAGAAATAGAGAAATATAACTAGCTCTCTTTGCTGATTTATAGTAACTTCGAAGAAATATTAATTGTTGACAGTAGAAAGCGTAGAACCAAAAAAAAATTACACTAAACTATATTACAATATGTATTTTTCCGTAAACTATAACTTCCAATAAAAAAAAAATCGATTTTCAATTAAAAAAAATGAAACTTACAGAAACTCATTGAAGAACAGATTTAGAAACCAATAGAACAAATTGATGAGAGTCTTAAAGCAACAACTGGAATAAAACAATTAAATGAAATGGTGAATATTAATTTTGATTATGCAGATTACAGGAAGAAAATAGTAGTACCTGATCATGAAAGTGAAAAGAATTATATGAAAGACAAAGATGAATGCGTTGAAACCATTTTTCAACAACGGAGTAAAGAAGAGATAAGATTCTTCTATCAAGAAATATATGACGAATAAAATTAGGAATATGAAGTGCAAGAAGAAAAGAAAATAAGACAATTTGAAGATGTATTGTTGTGGCAGCAGTCCATGGTTGAACAAATATTTGAAGAGGAATATGTAGTAGCTAAGATCATATTTTTAACACAAATTCAATAAAATTCAAAGAAAAATTATAACAAGAACAAGTAAAGGAATATGAAGCCTAAAAAAAGAAAGAGCAAGAGAGAATGAAGAAATTTTCAGGATATAAAATTTGGAAGAAGAGAACAATAAAATGCAAGATTGTGAATGTCTTGAGTCATTATAAGCCTAGCTGAGACAATGATTAGTAGGCATGTTTCAGTGATAATTGAGTCAATTTCTATTGTAAGCCTAAGAGGCATAGTTGATTGATGTTGCATCATGTTGAGTTATGTTGAGTCATATGGCCGTAATTAAGGGGGAGCATTATAAATTGTAATTACGCCTGCATGGGGAGTTGGCTAAACTTAGAGAGTAAGTTAACTGAGTGTTGAGTGTTGAGCATTGAGCCTTGAGTAAGTTAAGTGATGGATGGAGAGTTAAGTGTGGTCCATATTTCTAGTGTGAGTTAACTAAATTAAGTGTGTGTGCATTTTGAGTTATTTTGGGTGAGTAGTTAGTCTAGAAAAATTAAATGCCCTTCATCGGGTTCATTGTAAGTATGAATTTTTGTGTGATAAATAAAAATTATTGTTCATCTTTACAACCATTCTATCCAAGCTCTTGATCAATGGATTGTCCTTCTTCCTTCTTTCGTCATGTACATTGTCCCACCATAGTGCAACATGCCCTTTCAACCTTATCACAACAAACTTGACTCTCTCATCCTAGTCAATTTCCTCGTAATCAAAATACTTATCCATAACAATGATCCAACCTATTAGATTATCCTCTTTGAAACTACCATTGTAAATAGAGATTTCATGCTTTGGCCTTGAACTTGAGCTCAATATTGCTCTCAGCAAACTAATCTTAGTAGCTTATTCAATAGGTGTTTCTCCTTCTTCTTAAAGTTCCTCTTCAATCTCACTAACATCTTAACCTTCAATATTATGTTGTCTCCCTACTTCCATGGATTCTAACTTGTAGTCTCCTTATCTCTTCCTGGAGTTCTGCATTACTTGCGCGTCTGTGTCCTTCACCTCATGCCCTTCCTACTCACCTATTGCTATCTCTATAACATGGATACCAACAAAATTAAGCCTCTAATACCAAAAATGATGGCTTATATCTCTTCAAACATAGGCGTTGGTGTGAGGGAATACCAAGTCATTTTTTTTAGTTTCAATTTCTGCAAACATTAGTATTGGTGCATGGGAATAACAAGTCATTTCTATGAGTCACATAGTCTATAAAAAACAGTCTAAATATCACTTCAGAACTCATCAACCAAGGATTTGTTTGGAAAATCTCTTGCTGATACCAAGTAGACCCAGCCCTTAGACCTTGCTCTTCACAAAACCCAAATGGAAATTTTTCAAAAGTCATCTTCTTTTGATCATAAATTTACCCACAAGTTTCATGACAAATTTCCCTTATGAATTTCCCTTCTTCTATTGTCCTGATATAGAGTTCTCTTTATTCTCAAACCTATAACATAAATATATCTTTCCAATATACAATATTAGATGGAAAATCAATGGATTAACGGATTAATTGAAATGCAATTCTCCAGGTTCTCATTTAAATGTGAACTACAAAAAGAATATAATGCATGATTTACTCACTATACATGGTAATTTCTCAAGGGAAATGTATTAAAGAGTAAATACCAAATCAATTTCAAAATAAATATATTAATATGACTATTAACAAGCCTCACTAATGCTTATATAATTAAAAATATCATATACATTTACAAATTTGAGTTGCTGATAAAAAAAAAAATTGTCTAAGAAATTGTGTTCAGCTAACCTTAGTCTCACACAGATAAAAGAAACCCCCTCACTCCAATACACACTCCAAAATCTTTTATAAAATGTTCCTCTCCTTTTTTTTCAAAACTAAAAAATAAAATAAAAATGTAAATAAAAATATTTTTCATGAAATGAGTTCATGGATGTGAACCAATTTCCCTTAGCTCTAACTCCCTAGTAGCTATAAAATCATTTACTTTAAGTAGATGTTCCTAACTAATCTTAACTAAACGTGAAAAACTTTTCTCAAATAAACATTGAAATGTTCTAGCCTTGGAATGTGATCAATCCATCACATTGCTAGGCTCTTGGACCAACTTTAATAACTTATTACGTAATGCACGTGCATCAAGAGACAATGTAAAACTTGAGAGGCTTAGTTGACCATTATTATTCTCAAGATAACAATGAATCTACTTGATAGTAGAGATGAGTAGCATGAAAATATTTTTGTATGTATCAATGACATGATATGTTGTACGAGTGAAAAGGATAGATATTCTAACTAACATAATGCTCTAGAAAAAATTATAGTTGTTTGAAAAATACAAAGATAAAAGTTTGGAGACTAGTTTCCCCTAAGGAATACATTATTTTGACTATGAATTTTCTTTCTGGACTTCTAATATAGTTTTTAAATAATCTTCTAGTCATGAAATATTGTATCAGAAAACCAAATTGTTTTGGACAAAATATATCTAAAATTAGAAGAAAAAAAGTAAAAAATTCTTTTAAAACCACATAAAATATTTTAACAAAAAATATTTATATTAAATTTTTAAACAAATAGACCCCACAATAAATAAGATATATTTATCTCACTCTTTGTATGATTAAAGAAGAAAACTAATAATTCCTCAGAAAATTAATTCAGTGAAACACACATATATAATAAATCTATATATGCAGTAGCTGTAGTTTCTTCTAGATGTTATAAATGCATATATTAGCAATACATCTTCATCTCTAGTTAGAAATCACATTAAATTAAGCTAGTTTTAACTTATAGATGAAATGACATTTTTCACTAGAATTTGGAGATTTCCATTTCAAGCAAGATTGTGATTTTTTTCTTTAAAATATATTTTTGAAAGTATAAATGGATTCGGTTCCCTAAAAGACCATAGGGTTTTGGAATTATGCATTTTAAACAGCATATAATCAAGCTTTTAAAAGTATTAAAATTAATTGAAAGAATGCCCGAAAGAGTCACTTTCCGATATTAATTAGGAAACACAATAACTTTAATATAGTATTGAAAAAGGGTAAAATATAACTACAAATTTAAAAACTTCTGATTCTAAATTTAAAAAAAATTAAAATTAAAGAGTAATTATATTGAATGCGTTAAGATTAGGTCACAAAGATTAGATCTGGTCATAAGGGAGAGAAGTCATGCCTAGATAATTATATTCTACATTTTTCTTATTACGTCCATAGGCCTATTTATTTGAGAATATGATTCCCATAATTTTAATTAAATCATTAATAATTATTAGGTGAATGGTAGAGATTTAACCTCTATGGAGTATGTTATAATATTCATAGCAATATTCACATATCAAGGGTTAAGATTTATCTCAAAAATTTACTTATCTTCTTTTGATTTATTTCTGCCAAATCGTTTAATAAAAGAAAACATCATATCAAAACATGTAATATTTTAAATGTGGTATTGACAAGCCATGGTGTTGGCCAATAGTATTGTAAGATCTATTTACATGAGTTAAGAATTTCCATGGTAAAGTGGGGATGAATTTGTAATATTGTCGCATATGTTTAAACCGTATATATATTTAACCCATATGTTAATTACTTTTATAATTAATAATAATAATTTAAAATAAATGAACAATTTTGTTAAATTTTCATGATTATTTTTTATGTGATAAATGTGAGATGTATAATGGTGTAATTGTTTTTATGCTTATCATGGATTAATGTGTATAGCGGTCATTTATTTTATATAGTTGTACTATTTGAAAAGAATGGGTAGAAGTTCTTATTATGGGGCATGTGTAGTCTTGCTGAGTTGCTTCTTGTTATATTTTTAGTACGCATCACTTTATTTATAAACAAAACCATCAAAATGATAATGAATCTTCTCTATAGTAGACATGAATAGCATTCAAATATATGTTTATATGTCAAGTACATAATCCATAGTATAGTGAAAAGGAATAATATTTTAATTTATATAGTGCTCTAGAATAAATTATGGTTGTTTGGAAAATACAAGCATGCATGTTTGGAGAATAGTTTTGTCTAAAGAATACATTATTTTATCTACGAATTTTCTTTCTCCTCTTCTAGGATTAATTTTTAGTTGTTCACTATTGTATAAAAATGAAAAAACATTAAGAAAATATATCTAAAGATACAAAAGTATTAGCAAGGCAAAGGAGAAGTAAAAAACAATAAACATTCTTTCTACACTTTAAACCATTCAAAGTAAGGTGTGCATGCTATTTTGAGAAGAAAACTCTATACTAAAAAATTTAAACAAAAAAACCAATAACCAAAATAAGATAAATTATCTCACTCCCCATATGCTTAAGAAATAGAGGTAAGCACATTAGTAATTCACTATAAAATATATTTTCAAATATTTAAAACCCTTAGAATCAAAGAAGCTTTAAAATATTTAAAATGTATTTAAAGTATCAATATTACAAAAAATAACACATTTTTAATATAAATTTACATACTAGCACAATTATATAAATTAAATGACTAGTAAATGTTAATAATTATAAATCTATAATAAACATCAAAACATTTACATCATAATACATCTCAGTTGCGTTGGATTAAAAAAATTAGAAATAAACTATATTATTTAATTATAAGTCAAACACTTATTCATTTGAGAAATAAGGAAGAAGATTTTTATCCAAGAAAATTTATTTCCACTTTATTACGGAGTTTCTTAACCTATAAATAGGTTGTGTTACTATAACATGGGCCAAAAACATGGCTTCTCAATATCGCATGCCCAAAAAATCACAACTCATTTCATATGAAACTTGCACATGTGATATTTTATTAATTTATAAATTAAACTAAAATAAAATAAGAAACATAACTATTTTGCACATAAATCTCAATGTTTGATTTGTGTATACTACGAAAAAACATATAGAATATTTAATGGTCCTACCATAAATGTAACACCATTCTTGTTATTGAAATAATTAGTTTTTTGTGTTCTACTTTACTATTACTAGTGGTTTAACTAGAGATTGAGGTGAATTGACTGTGGTTGGAAAAACAAAGAAATTTAAATTAATAAATAAAGTTTGTTGTTTCCATGGATGGAAATCATAATGGCTAACACTGGAGTAAATGATACTTGTGGAATCTGAGTGGGATTAGATTCAAATTAAAATTTTTAAATAAAAAGTATATTGATGCAGGAGCATCCAGCTCCAAGGAGACAGAAGGTGGTTGACAGTCTCATGGAGAGAACAAGAACAAGCAAATACTACATGCATAGCTGGATAGGTTATTAGACTTGTCGTTTGTTTTACTTTTCTTTATTATTTGTTTCATTTCCCAGAAGGTCGTTAGGACCATAGCAGTTACAAACTGTGAATTGTTTTTAATTAGGAAATAGTTAACAGTAAATTAGCATTTTGCCAGAAGGTCATTAGGACCATAGCAATTACAAATTGTGAATTGCTTTTAGTTAGGAAACAGTTAACGGTTAATTAGAATTTTGGTAAAAGAAACTGGTGGGCAGCTGTACAAATTCTGGTTGGACAGTTCAACCGGAAAGGAAGGTAGTTCTGCCTCCTAGATGTTAAAAAGGAGAAAAAAAGACATTGAGGGGATTCCTCCGAAATAGAAAGAAGATATAGTCCTCTGAAAAAAAAAAAAAAAAAAAAAAAAAAAAAAAATTGTCTTGCCAACTAAAGCACCACTGTTAAATTAATTTCATACATTGATGTTATATTCTATGTGATTAAATTACATTCGAAATAATAAGACAACAAGCATTAGCAAGAAGAGCAGAGCGCTGCTACAGGAACTACTTCCAGTTAAAGAAGGGAGAGCAATTACAGTCGCTGACAACCAACCAGGTAACGAAATATAAACCCTCATATTATTTAGAGACAATGTAAATGCTGGAATTGAAAACAAAATAGTCTCATTTTATTAAACCATTACAACCAAGGCACACAAAGAGTTTCTGAGTGTCTAACGCTCCACCAGAACGAGTTCCTTGCAAATAGAGTTTTAACAACAATATAGATACAACAGAATAGATTAAAAGAGTTAAAACAGCAGAGAGGGGCACCAGAACGAGTTCCGTGCAGACAAGGGTTTTAAAAAATATATATATATACTACAGAACCGAGTATGAGAGCTACAAACGCAGAGAGGAGCACAGTTTGTCTACCGCTCAGGTGACTATGACTATTTATAAATAGAAATCTCAAACCCCTCTATAGATTAACAACCAAATCAACGCAGAAAGACCCTACCCGTTGTGTAAGGTTGGGAGGGTTTCGAATGGTTTTCAGAGATTGCAGAGAGCGCAAAGCAACAGCAGCCAGCCACCGTAAACAACCCACAAAATGGAGTGGACGTAGGTTAGCACAAACTGAAGCCACGAAACAACTAATAAAATCAGCAAACGAACGAGTTACAAAACCTTGGTTCTCACCTGAAGTTAAAAAGATGGTATTGTAAGACCAAATGATAACCATAGCCTGAAGACAAGGAGCGAGAGTGTTAGAGTCTAAAGCAGAAGAGGAAACCGAGTCTGGCATAGAACCAGAGCTTACCTCAGAAGCAGAGTCGAAACGCAACAAACTGAAGGGGACCCTGTCACAAGTTGAAACCACAGATTAACAGGCAAAAAATGAACATTTTACAACAGAGAACATTCAAAGAAACAGTGAATAAAATATTATTACAGTGTAGGAGCGGACGGCGTTGTCATCTCCATTGTAACCCAATGCACAGAACGACGGGAGGCTGGAAGCACCAACGAAACGCAGTGCTGGAACAAGGAAGCGGAGGCGCAAATAAACCTCGACAGAGTAGAGCAAGGGTTTAACACAGCGAATAGGAGAAATGACCAACAAACGAGCATAGGGTTGACAAAAGGCGGGAGTGACTTGGCAAGGGATATCGGCAGGTGGCGTTTCATAACCTGTACTGCAAGTTAACCCTCCAAAAATATCAAGAGGGTTTGTACATTCACACAAATATCAACGTCTATCACATTAAATGCGCACAGTTGAACCAACATAAGCCACGTTGGAAAGGCGGGAGGCCATCAAAAGTGGTATCAGAGCTGGTTTGTTGAATAGGAGCAAATGAAGGTTGACAGAAGAGGAAGAGGAAGAGGAAGAGGAAGGGGAAGAGCGGTCCAGAGGATAGCAGAAGAAGGACTTCGTGAGCAGATTCACGTTTTGCGTGAAAGATTGACAGTGGTGGAAGCTAGGGGAAGGAGAGACCCAGCAGATGATAGTGATGAAGAAGTGGCTGAACCAGAGGACGAGTTTGAAGGGGCGACACTGGAACTTCGATTATTAAACTCAGTTTTGCTGTCCAATCATAAGCCAAGGCATGAGCTACCCACTTATGATGGAAGTTTGTCTGCAGATGTGTTACTAGATTGGTTGAGTGAAGTAAATAAATATTTTGAGTTTGAGGAAACCAGTGAAGACAAACAAGTGAAGTTCGTCGCCACCAAGCTAAAAGGACATGCGTCCTTGTGGTGGGACAGCATTCAGGCGGAGAGGAAGAGGCTACACAAATAGCCTATAAAGAAGTGGGCCAGAATGGAGGCAAAACTGAAGGAAAAGTTTCTACCAAAAGATTATCAGATCATGTTATACAGGCAGGTACAGAACTTGAAACAAAGAGGGATGACTGTTAAGGAATTTACAGAGGAATTTTATAAATTGAATTTGTGAGCAGGTTATTTGGAAGATACCCCAGAAAAAACAGCCAGATTTTTGAATGGTTTGAGGGGCGAGATATTGGATGAAATCGGTATCGTCTCACCCCAAACGTTGGATGAAGCTTACCAATTTGCACTGAAGGCAGAGGAGAAAATTAACCGGAAGCAAAATGCCAAGAGAGGAGGTGGAACTGGCAGGGGGAAAGATAAGGTTTTTGGTAGAGGTAGAAGTACAGGTTCAAATGAGGAAGGCGGTAGTTCCAAGTCTACTGGCACAATAGAGAAGGACAATAGCACTAGAGAAGGACGACCAGCTCAGCGAGGGCGAGGAATTGGTCGGGGCAGGGGAACTGTCCAGTGCTATCGTTGCCACAAATTGGGACACAAGTCGTATGATTGTCCTGAAGGTGAACCAGCAGGTGGAAGAGGAGCTTATGTTGCTTAGCCAGAGGATGCTGAGGCAACACCTCAAGAAGCAGAAAACGCACCAAAGACAGGTGAAGCTTTGGTGTTGAATAAGGTGCTGTTAAAACTAGCAAAAGAGGTTGTAGAACCGGATCAGTGAAAGGCTTTGTTCCGAACTGTCTGCAAGTCACAGGGTAAGAGCTGTAAATTGATCATTGACAGTGGGAGTACTGACAACTTAGTGGTTGTGGAGATGGTAGAAAAGCTGGGATTAAAAAAATTGAAGCACCCTACTCCCTACAAAGTGTCATGGCTACAGAAAGGGCATCAGCTGTTAGTTGACGAACAGTGCGAGGTGGAGTTTCAGATCGGTAGGTACAAGGATAAGATCCTTTGCGATGTCATGCCAATGGATGTATGTCACCTATTGTTGGGACGACCTTGGCAGTTTGATAGAAGTGCAGTTCATGACGGAAAACCCAATTGCTATAAGTTTGTTAAAGATGGGATCAAGCACATGCTTGTACCCATCAAGGAGGAAAATACAGTAGAAACCAGTGGGGTGAAGGCACTGCTGATGGCCGGAAAGGAGTTTGTAAAATAGATTGAGGACAGCGAAATAAATTTTTCTATCATAAGAAGACCAAAGGCAGTGGTACTTCATACACAGATTTCAGATTTGCCCAGAGAAGTTCAGAAGTTGCTGCAAGAATTTGGGGACATAGTGGTGGATGACCTTCTAGATGAATTACCACCAAGGAGAAGTATTAGTCACTGTATTGACTTTATACCAGGGGCAAGCCTGCCAAATAAAGCAGCTTACCGTATGAGTCTTAAAGACCATGAAGAAATCAGGAAACAGGTCCAGGAGTTATTGGACAAAGATTTGATTCGAGAAAGCATGAACCCCTGTGCAGTACCAACCGTTTTGGCTCCAAAGAAAGGATGAGAATGGCGAATGTGCACAGATTCCAAAGCTATTAACAAGATTACTGTTAGGTACAGGTTTCCCTTACCGAGGATGGATGATATGATGGATTGTTTGAGTGGGGCGGCTTATTTTTCGAAGATTGACTTGAAAAGTGGATATCACCATATCCGAATTCGGGAAGGAGATGAATGGAAGACAACTTTCAAGACGAATGAAGGCTTATATGAGTGGCTGGTGATGCCATTTGGGTTGAGCAACGCTCCCAGCACATTCATGGGCCTAATGAATGAGGTACTGAAGGAATTTAATGGTAAGTTTGTAATAGTTTACCTGGACGATATTTTGATTTTTAGCAAGACTAAAGAGGAACATTTCAGACATTTGCAGAGTGTGTTGAGGAAGTTGCAGCAGAACAAGCTGCTAATTAATCTGAAAAAGTGTACCTTTTTCCAGTGAGAATTAGTGTATCTGGGCTTTGTCATTGCAGAAAATGAACTGAAAATGGACCCAGAAAAGGTGGCAGCTATAGTTAGCTGGCCTTCTCCGAAAAGTTTATTTGAAGTCCGAAGTTTCCACGGACTAGCCAGTTTTTATAGGAAGTTTATCAGAAATTTCAGCGAGATCTGTGCACTGATGTTGGATACGATCAAGAAGATGAATCAACCTTTTCACTGGACTGAAGCAGCAGAAAGTAGTTTTCAGATTTTGAAAAAGAAGATTACTGAAAGACCGATATTAAGACTGCCTAATTTCAACAAACCTTTTCAAGTTCATTGCGATGCCAGTGGTACGGCCATTGGGGCAGTCCTTAGTCAGGAGGACAGACCAGTTGCTTATTTCAGTGAAAAGCTAAACGAGAGCAGGAAAAAATACTCAACCTATGACAAGGAGTTTTACGCAATTGTACAAGCCTTGAAGCATTGGCGACATTATCTGTTAGGTAACGAGTTTGTTTTATTTACTGATAACTCTGCATTGCAGTACATTATGCAGTAGCATAAATTGAACCATAAGCATGCAGCTTGGGTTGAGTACTTGCAGAATTTTACATTTGTACTAAAACACATTTGTGGGCAAGTAAATAAGGTGGCAGATGCACTTAGTAAAAGAACGTTGCTTCTACAGGAAAGCATGATGCATGTTTTGGGCTTTGAGCACTTAAAAGAGTTGTATCAGACCGATACTGAATTTAGGGAGGCCTATGAGGCTTGCCAAAACCCTCTGTTAAGAAATAATAGCATGTGGTTAGATTATAATCTACAGGAAGGATTGCTGTTTAAGGGAGGGCAGTTGTGTATTCCCAACTGTTCTATGCGGGAAAACATTATACAGGAAAAACACAGTGGGGGTCTGGCTGGACACTTCGGTATAGACAAAACGATTGCTCAGGTACGACATTTTTATTTCTGGCCAAAGTTACGGTGAGATGTGCAGAGGTACGTGAGTAGATGTAAAATTTGTCAACTGGCAAAGGGTCATGGTCAGAACACTGGTCTTTATTTGCCGTTACCTATCTCAAGCCGACCATGGGATTCAGTTAGTATGGATTTTTTTCTGGGTTTGCCGAAGACACAACGAGGTTTTGATTCAGTAATGGTTGTGGTAGACCGATTTTCAAAGATGGCACACTTTGTACCTTGCAAGAAAACCAGCGATGCCACTTATATAGCACATCTTTTCTTTACTGAGATCGTTCGGTTGCATGGACTTCCAAGATCCATTATCTCTGACAGGGATGTAAAGTTCACCGGTCATTTTTGGAGAACTCTGTGGAAAAAGTTGAATACCCAGTTGCAGTTCAGCGCTGCTTATCATCCGCAGACTGATGGTCAGACGGAGGTAGTAAACAGAAGTCTGGGAAACTTACTTCGGAGTTTAATAGGTGAAAATTCCCGGACATGGGACCCTGTACTTGCTCAGGCAGAATTCGCATACAACAATTCCCCTATCGCAGCACTGGTTACAGTCCATTCCAGATTTTGTACGGCATGCATCCGTGAGGAGTGCATGAATTACGAGATTTGGGGAAACTCGAGAAACGAAGCGCTGATGGGGAAGATTTCGCCCAACCAATGAGTAACTTGCATGAACAGGTCAAACTGAAATTACAGGACAGCAGTCAGAGGTATAAACAGCAAGCGGATACAAAGCGTCGGGAAGTTCAGTTCAACATGGGAGATGAAGTCCTTGCATATATACGTAAGGAGCAGTTTCCAAAATGGGAGTACAACAAGCTAAAATTTAAGAAGATCGGTCCCTATAAAATCATTCGCAAATTTTCTGCAAACGCCTATGAACTACAGTTGCCACCAGGGATCGGTATTTCCCCTATTTTTAACGTGGCAGATCTGTTTCCTTACGTCGCTGACTCGGCAGACAATATAGTAGCAAAATCACTGCGGGACACCAATTGTGAAGAAAGTTCATGGATGAGACAGATGCCAATGGCACCACCCCTTGAGATCGAAAGGATTTTGGACACACAGATAGCTAGGCGCACACGCAGGAAGGAATATCTGCGGTATTTGGTCAAGTGGAAGAACCGTCCGATAGAGGACAGTTCGTGGCTTAACACAACGCAGATACAAAAAGCAAGTTATTCTGTCGATGAGCTCATGGAACGGAGCCATGACTTTTTGCCACCCTGGAAGCCTGATGCAGGAGCATCCAGCTCCGAGGAGACAGAAGGTGGTTGACGGTCTCATGGAGAGAAAAAGAACAAGCAAATACTACATGCATAGCTGGACAGGTTATTAGACTTGTTGGTTGTTTTACTTTTCTTTATCATTTTTTTCATTTCCCAGAAGGTCGTTAGGACCATAGCAGTTACAAACTATGAATTGTTTTTAATTAGGAAATAGTTAACAGTAAATTAGCATTTTTCCAGAAGGTCGTTAGGACCATAGCAATTACAAACTGTGAATTGTTTTTAGTTAAGAAACAGTTAACGATTAATTAGCATTTTGGTAAAAGAAATTGGTGGGCAGTTGCACAAATTTTGGTTGGACAGTTCAACCAGAAAGGAAGGCAATTCTGCCTCCCAGATGTTAAAAAGGAGAAAAAAAGACAGTGAGGGGATTCCTCCGAAATAGAAAGAAGATACAGTCCTCTGAAATAAAAAAAAATTATTTTTGTCTTGCCAACTAAAGCACCATTGTTAAATTAATTTCATATATTGATGTTATATTCTATGTGATTAAATTACATTCGAAATAATAAGACAGCAAGCATTAGCAAGAAGAGCAGAGCGCTGCTACAGGAACTACTTCCAGTTAAAGAAGGGAGAGCAATTACAGTCGCTGACAACCAACCAGGTAACGAAATATAAACCTTCATATTATTTACAGACAATGTAAATGCTGGAATTGAAAACAAAATAGTCTCATTTTATTAAACCATTACAACCAAGGCACACAAAGAGTTTCTGAGCGTCTAACGCTCCACCAGAATGAGTTCCTTGCAAACAGAGTTTTAACAACAATATAGATACAACAGAATAGATTAAAAGAGTTAAAACAGCAGAGAGGGGCACCAGAACGAGTTCCGTGCAGACAAGGGTTTTAACAAAAAAAATATAGATACTACAGAACCGAGTATGAGAGCTACAACAACAGAGAGGAGCACAGTTCGTCTACCGCTCAGGTGACTACGACTATTTATAAACAGAAATCTCAAACCCCTCTATAGATTAACAACCAAATCAACGCGGAAAGACCCTACCTGTTGTGTAAGGTTGGGAGGGTTTCGAATGGTTTTCAGAGATTGCAGAGAGCGCAAAGCAACGGTGGCCAGCCATCGTAAACAACCTGCAAAACGGAGTGGACGCAGGTTAGCACAACCTGAAGCCACGAAACAACTAATAAAATCAGCAAATGAACGAGTTACAAAACCTTCGTTCTCACCTGAAGTTAAAAAGACGGCAGTGTAAGACCAAACGATAACCATAGCCTGAAGACAAGGAGTGAGAGCGTTAGAGTCTAAAGCAGAAGAGGAAACCGAGTCTGGCATAGAACCAGAGCTTACCTCAGAAGCAGAGTCGAAACGCAACAAACTGAAGGGGACCCTGTCACAAGTTGAAACCACAGATTAACAGGCAAAAAATGAACATTTTACAACAGAGAACATTCAAAGAAACAGTGAATAAAATATTATTACAGTGCAGGAGCGGACAGCGTTGTCATCTCCATTGTAACCCAATGCATAGAACGGCGGGAGGCCGGAAGCACCAACGAAACGCAGTGTTGGAATAAGGAAGCGGAGGTGCAAATAAACCTCGACAGAGCAGAGCAAGGGTTTAACACAGCGAATAGGAGAAATGACCAACAAATGAGCATAGGGTTGACAAAAGGCGGGAGTGACTTGGCAAAAGATACCGGCAGGTGGCGTTTCATAACCTGTACTGCAAGTTAACCCTCCGAAAATATCAAGAGGGTCTGTACATTCACACAAATATTAATGTCTATCACATTAAATGCGCACAGTTGAACCAACATAAGCCACGTTGGAAAGGCGGGAGGCCATCATATATGGATAATATGTTACACTTGGGTGGGATATAAAGACCAAGGATAAAAAAGAGATGAAAGCAGAAAAGTAAGCTTTTTCTTTTAGGAAAAAAAGAAAAAAGAAAAACTTAGGCTAAGGGGATACAGATTCCTAGAAGGCAGGATGCTACCAAAGGAAAAATCTATGAGAGTTCCACTAACTTAATATGGGGGAATTCAATCCTTATCTAAAATTTCTTCCTTATCATTGTCAATTATTTATAACTCTAAAGTTCAATTGATTGAGAAAATATTCCATACTGCCACCCAGAAAAAGAAATAAGGGGAGAGTCAATTTGTTTAGACTAAACCTGTAAAAGTGGTATCTGAAGGTTTCTTATCCCAACAAAGGTCAACCATTGCTAATCTAGAGGAATTCCTTCTTTATCATGAATTTTAGAATTAACATGAAAGCTCTTAAAATATAATAGTCTTATAGGTCAATGACTTCACAAAGATCTACATATTACTTGGGAGATTAAGGACAAGCAAAAGGGCATCTTCATCTAAATATTATAATCAATAAGTACATTTCTACCATCTTCAAGCTCGTGTCTAGCTGACATGAACCTTTGATGATTTGGAGGAATTCCTTGTTTTAAAATTTAGCCTTGGCATTATTCAAAATCTTTGAGCTATCAACTAGGACATTTCTACCATCTTCAAGCTCGTGTCTAGCTAACATGAACCTTTGATGATTTGGAGGATTTCCATGTATTAAATTTTAGCCTTGACATTATTCAAAATCTTTGAGCTATCAGCTTCATATGTAATTTTCATCCAGGTAGAGTTTTGAGAGGTAAGTGTTACGATATTCATGTGAGTCTATTAGCCATTTTGTTTATATGCCCAAACTAATCCCAATCAAGATCCAAAACCTTGCCTATTTTGTTTATTTGGCTACACTAATGCTTAATTTACTAGCCATTTTGTTTATATGTCCAAACTAATTTCTATAAAGAACCAAGAACTTTCTCATTTTGTTTATGTGACTACACTAATTCCTATAAAGAAGACCATACCCGTCATTATAAATATTGGTTAATACCTTGCTTTTCATTGGAAAAATTAGTATGGGAACACACATTTTCACTTTCCTTATTTAAAACTTATTTAAAACTGTCACAACCCTCTATTCTTAAAATCATATAAATAAAAAAAAAAATTATTATACCCCTGATCTTACCCAACATCGGATCAAAGGCTTACGATATCATGGTGACATGCTTTGTTATATAGCGTTGATATATTTAATACATAACTCAAGCGTTGATATATATTATACATAACTACAAACGTTGATATATTTAATACATAACTCACAAATACAATGATACATAATGGTAGTGTTGACATTCCACAACAATAATCAACCTTCCCGATTCATCGTAGAATTAACCAACATATGACACCTGTGTCACGGTACAGTCATCCCCTTGCCGGTAGCTGAAACATTTATGGTAACAGCGTGGCTACCACTTCATCAGGATCTTCATTACAATGGACGGCCTTGATCGCTCTCAACGATCGGACGGTGGAGAGCTTCAGGGTTTTGGCGGCATTGCATTTAGGGTTGGTAAACGGAGGTTTCGGGTCATTTGCCATTGTTTTGGTCACCGAGAGCAGCTCCCAGCTCTGTTCCACCATAGCTCTTTCAGTCCGGTCTCCGCCATTGTTAACTCTATAGTCCTCGAACTACTGCAGGCGACGAGCTCTCTGTTGGTATCTTGCTTCGGCGCATCCACGATTGGTATGTAACCCTCTCTGCGGTTTTTCAGTAAACTTTCTTTCTCTGTGTTTATGAGTGGATAATCCATTGTTATTCGCTGGCAGGTATCTGTGATTTGCGTGAGGACGGCAGCCACAATGATGGTGCCGGGGTTTGCCCCCACTTCGCTGACCAGGTAAGCATACTAAGCTCACAGCCTCCTGTTTTCAGCTATTGCTATGATTGCCGCCTTATGCTATTCTTTTTCTTGCCAGGTCTATTGTTAAATCTGCTATTTGAAGGCGAATCACAGTTGTCTTCTTTTGCACTTGGTTTACTCGGATTACGATGAATAGTTACAGCTTCTAGGGTTTAGGATGTTCTGAGTTTAAGACTCGAGCCGAGTTATTCTCGTGCAGTTCTATGTTTGTTTAATTATTCGTCCCTCAGTTAATTTGCATGTAATGATTCGGTCACTTGTAATTACAGTTTGACACGCGTTATGGCTTTTCGGGTTTTTCCCGACTTGGTTGGTACCATACCGTAATGGAATTTCCCTATTCTCATCATTAGATAATATATGTGTTTCCATGATTTAGGTGAACGGGTTTGCCTCTGCATTTTCTAAGTGTCAATGATAGTATTATTTTGGTCGTTTATTTCACCCGTATGGGTTTTTGTTATGATTATTACAGACTTGTTCTTATTTGGCCGTCGGCCTACTCATGATTTCATGATATTATAGTTGGATTTGTATTTAAAATACTCGTTTGATAATTCCTCTCTTACGGTTAGTTAATTATACCATGAACTCGATGTTTTACGTATTTCTACTGTATAATGATTTGGGTTTTTGAGGAAAAGGCCGGTTGACCGAGAAATGGTAATGCTATGTACATTCTATCTTTTATTCATATGATGACTGTAAATGCATGATTCTGATTTCCGGCTATTTAATTTAATTTTCTTTCCTTTTTCTTAGCAAGTAAACCTCTGAATATTTACTACGATAAATAGATTTTCGGTAATGAGGTCTCAGCGTCTTGCTGTAGCTTGCCGCTACCAGGTGGTGTCCACCTGTGCATATTGCCCGGACCGCAACTTATCCACTATTGAGGTCATATGTTTACACTATGTCATGACTCTGTTCTTTCCATATTACTAAATGGTTTACCTAAACGGTTAGCGAGACTATCGCTGTCAGAAAATGCCCATTAATTGTTGATAGTACCTATGCGAGCTGTATCATTTGACAGTTCTTTGGTTGATATATTGCCACTATTTGTGTTCACCACTTACAGTCTTCCGCCTGGTAATACGAGGGTTTCTGTTCAGGTTTACTCGACAGTTAACCCTTTCAATTATTTTGATACTCTGCCTCTAAATACAGAGATGGGTTATTTACCTTCTTGTTGTATATTAAATACTTTCAGATAAACTTTGTTCTGTTGATTTCTACATCTTGTTACTGTTCTTTTCATGGACCACAGTCTGCATGATTGTTATCTAGTCCTGTCTTTTATATAGAATGTTGTACATGATTAAATCTATACAATCTTTAGTTATCTATCTTTCTTGTTTTGATTCATATTAGTATAAAGACAGGGTAAAATGTATAGGTTCTATATAGACTTTCCATACTGGTCTCTTTCTTCCTTTTTACATATCTGATCTACAGAGTGACCTAAATGACAGTAATACCTTTAATAAATTCAGGTACTGCTTCACATTATAATCATGATTAAAATATTCATAAACAAACTACTACTACTGTCATCGATATCTAATCTTCAGGTCTTATAAATCAAAATACTTACCTGTATCCCTGTTGCTTCCTTTCGCCTTTCTACCACCCGTGGAAGGCTATTTGATGCTTGATATCCTCCCAGCCACGAGACCAGTCGTCTGTACTGCGTCTCTCCCCCAAGCGATCCCTTGCTGGCCACAGCCTCTGCAATGGGAGGCACAATTGTGCCTGTGCTATCTGGTCCTCACCAGACGTAGCACCATTTTTTTTTTTTTGCTCAGTGCCTTCCTTTCCTTTTATTTTCCTGTTTGTTCAAAAAACAACCCAGGTCTTTCTCCTTTCCCCTTTTCTAAGGAGAAGAGAAACAGTTAGGGTTTTTCCCTAATGTACTGGCAACTGTTTTTCCTTTTTTTTTTTTTTCTCATGCATAAAGAGAGAAAATAACTTTTCACATGAAATTATCATGCACACATAATTATGCATTTCATATTATTTAATTTAAAACATATAATATTTCCATCACTTCAAGAAGATAGTAATTTCTGTTTTATCTTTAACCACAGGGTAAATAAATAATTTATTTACGTAAAATATTTGGTCATTACATCTCCTCCCCCTGAGATTGGACACCGTCTCGGTGTCTCTCAGAACCGAACAGATCTGGATAGGTCTTCCTCATTAATTCCTCATCTTCCCAAGTGGCCTCGTCAGGCCCAAAATGTTGCCATTGATCCTTAACTTGGGTAATAACTCGTTTCTGCAGCTGCACTTCTCTCTGGTCGAGAATGCTCAGCGGTTCGACCAAAACTTCTCCTTCCGGTTCGACCTGCAATACACAATTTGTAAGTTAGTTTTCTACTTTTCATGTGCAATTCTTGCGGAATTTAACATAACTCAAACCCACCTGGATCTCTTGCCATCGAATCACATGCCTAGGATCATACACATACTTCTTTAGAACAGAAACATGAAATACGTTATGAACTCGGATGTGACTTGGCAGGGCCAGTTGATAAGCTACTGGTCCGACCCTTGCCAAAATTTGGAAGGGTCCACAATACCGTGGTGCCAGTTTGGCGCATCCGCTCCACTGCAAGGTACTTCTTTTGGCCTGAATTCGAATATACACATGGTCCCCAATCTGAAATTCCTTAAATCTCCTTTTTCGATCAGCGAAGTTCTTCTGCCTATACTGGGCAGCTTTCAAGTTGACACATACCCTATTCACCATATCCTCCATTTCTTTTAACATTTCAGGACCTAAGCTCAGTTTATCTTCCGGTCCTCCCCAACTAGTGGGTGTACGACATTTTCGTCCGTACATAACTTCGAATGGGCTCATCTGCGTCGAGGTATGGTAACCGTTATTATACGCGAACTCTACCAGATGTAAATAATCTTCCCACTTCGTGGGTTGTTGCATGACATAAGCCCTTAACATATCTTCTACCATCTGGTTTACTCGTTCCGTTTGCCCATCAGTTTGTGGGTGGTATGCCGTGCTGAAGTTTAATTGAGTCCCTAATTCAGCAAATAACGTTTTCCAAAATGCTGATGTGAATTTCACATCACGATCGGAAATTATGTTTTTCGGAAGCCCATGTAACCTAAATATATTCTGCATAAAAATATGAGCAATCTGTGCAGCTCTATAGGTAGATTGCACTGGTATGAAATGTGCAGCCTTACTCAGCTTGTCCACTACTACGAAAATGGAGTCATTATTCCTTTTTGTCTTAGGCAATCTTGTGATGAAGTCCATGGAGATGACTTCCCACTTCCATTCCGGAACTGGCAGTGGTTGTAACAATCCTGCTGGGTGTTGGTGTTCAGCTTTAATCTGCTGGCATTCCAGGCATTGCGATAGGTATTCGACAATGTTCTTCTTCATTCCTGGCCAGAAATACTCCTTTCGAATTGCTGTTATCATCTTCTGATAACCCGGATGACCTGCGTAATGACTAACATGAAATTCATCCATAATCAGATTTTTGATCCTGCTTTGATTTGGCACATATAACCGTTTCTTGAAATAAATTCTGCCAGCATCGTCTAATTCATATTCTTGTTGGCTGTCCTCTCTAGCAGATTGCTGTATTTGTAATTTTAACTGCTGATATTCAGTGTCTTGATCTGCAGTTTCCTTTATAATTTCTAGAAAGGGACTTTTCCACCCACTAATGGAAATTTCATACAAATTCTGTACCTTCCGGCTCAAAGCGTCAGCTACCTTATTTTCCTTCCCCTGCAAGTGTTTTATATCAAAATCAAAACCACTTAAAAAATCTACCCACCTCGCTTGTCTAGCGTTTAAGGTAGGCTGGCTGAAGTAGTTGGTCAAGCTGTGGTGCTCGGTATGCAGCAGAAATTTTCTGCCCATGAGATAATGCCGCCACATCTTCAGGGCATGTATTACGGCAGCCAACTCCAGATCATAAGCAGAATACTTCTGCTCATGTTCTTTTAGTTTGCGAGACTCGTAAGCTATTACCCTGCCTTCTTGCATTAAGACTCCTCCCAATCCTTCTTTACTGGCATCCATACATACTACGTAATCCTTATTAGGATCTGCTATACTTAGAACAGGTGCCGTGGTGAGCAAATGTTTCAATTGTTCAAAACTTTTCTGGCAATTTGGGTTCCAATGAAACAGTTTCCCTTTCTTCTGCAATGAGGTAATGGGAAATGCCACCTTAGAGAAACCTGCCACGAATCTCCTATAATATCCTGCCAACCCCATAAAAGATCGGACATCCGTTACATCTTTGGGAATTGGCCAGTCCATTATAGCTTTTATCTTTTTCGGATCCACTGCAATTCCTTCCTTTGAGATCACGTGACCCAAATACTGAATTTCTTCCTTGAAGAAGTCACACTTGCTAAATTTGGCATACAGCTGATGTTCTCGAAGGGTCTGTAATACTATTCGAAGATGCTCATAATGTTCTTCAATAGTGCGTGAATAAATCAAAATATCGTCAATAAATATCAGCACAAACTGATCCAAATAAGGATGGAAAATACCATTCATTAGACACATGAAGGTTGCTGGGGCATTGGTGAGGCCAAATGGCAAAACTACAAATTCATAGTGTCCATACCTGGTTCTAAAGGCTGTTTTCGCGATGTCTTCATCTTTAATCCTGATCTGATGATAGCCTGATCGTAAGTCGATCTTAGAGAACACGGTTGCGCCTTTCACCTGGTCAAACAATTCATCTATCCGGGGAAGAGGATATTTGTTTTTAATAGTCAACTTATTCAATTGTCTGTAATCAATACACATCCGAAGGGTGCCGTCTTTCTTCTTAACAAATAACACCGGGGCTCCCCATGGAGACACACTCGGACGAATGTAGTTCTTCTCAAGTAACTCTTGTAACTGCATTTTTAATTCTGTCAGCTCAGGTACACTCACTCTGTAGGGCGCTCGTGACACCGGTGCAGCCCCTGGTACTAGCTCTATAGTAAAGTCTATATCTCTTTGTGGCGGCAGCCCGGGGATTTCTTCCGGAAACACATCTGCAAATTCTTGTATTACCGGAATATTATTCAAAGATGCTATCTTATCCTTAGAATTCGCAAAACCCACTTGAATGGCATACACTTGACAGCCCTCCCGTACACATTTTACCAGTTGATTTGCAGTTATTGGCCGAACCTGCACAGGTCACCTAATACCCTGCATTTCTTTGTTGTTCCCTTGTTGATCTCTGTAATAGATGATTTTGGTTTTACAGTCAACTAATGACCAATGCTTTTCCAACCAGTCCATTCCAATTAAAATATCATAAGAACCCAGAGGAAGTATGTTCAGGTTAGCTGTTATTGACTGGTCAGCTATAGTGAAAGAGCAGTTATTGATCTTAGAGGTTACCTTCCGCTTGGCTCCCGTGGCCAGTTGTACTAACCAAGGGTTTTTAAATTTAACAGTCTGTAAATTACAACGTTCTACTACTTTTGGGTTTACATAACTTAGCGTGGCCCCAGGATCAATCAAAAAAGATATGGGAAGGTTTGAAATTTTTCCTTCGAACTCAACCATGGTTGGCTGGTACTCCGCCTGCCGATCCTCCAATGCTACATTGATTCTGGGTACGCTCCGTCCCACTTCGCCAACAGTTGAAGCTTCATGAATCTGGGATAACTGTTCAGTCCCCTTTCACTGTGGGCAATTCTTAATGTAATGAGGTCCCCCACAACCCCAACACTGTAAAGGAGGTCTTGCTGTTCCTTCATTATCCAATCTGATTTGTTGTTCGTTGGCTTTGGGTTCATTTACAGTTCTGAACTTGGGTGCAGTCTTTGTCGCAAATCTGTTATTTATTCCTTTGCCAGTTCCTTTAATTCCACTGCTGCGATTTCCTTTGAAGTTTCCAGCTAACTTGAAATTCTTCTTCTCACTCCACTTTCTATTAGCAGTTTCTCCTTTTTGTTTGCCTTGCTGATAACAGATTCTAGCCTTGCGGATTACTTCATCCATCGATTTCGGATTATCGAATTCAATTCTTTCCCGCATGTACGGGGTAAACTGCTAACGAATCGCTGCACCTTCACCTTTTCCTCCCTTATATATGGGACGTAGCGAAGTAATGAAGTAAAACGGGTAATGAACTCATCCATAGACTGCTGTCCTAATCGCAGGTCATGAAATTCTCTGGCTTTCTCATCATAGAAGCGTTCAGTTAAATATCTCTCCTTGAAGAATTTTTGGAAATTGTCCCATGTTATGTTTTGCTCAGTAATCCCTTTGACAATCTTCACTTCTTCCCACCATAAGGTAGCTTTTCCTTGCAACTGGAAAATAGCCAGTCGTGCTTTAAGATTATGATCGTATTCATAAAGTTGGAAATATTTGTTCATGTTTATTAACCATGCTTCAGCTGCTTCCTCATGTTCTCCGTCAAAATGTGGTGGTTTAATCTTGCGGAATTCCCCTTGTAATTCCATCCTTTGTCTTTTTGAGGTTTGCTGTTCGAATGCGTTATCTGAGCATTCTTCCTGCTCTTCTGATCCTTCAGGAGGTATGTGATGATTCTGTTCTTCTGACATCCTTGGATGCTCCACACTAGGATTAGCGGGCAACTGATTTTGTCTGTCGGACAAGCTTTTTAAAATTCTTTCCTACTCTATTGTTATTCGAGCATTGTCTTCTCGCAACCGAGCCATTTCATTTTTCAGCTCCTGTACTGTTTCCAAAATGGCTTGGTTTGTAACTCTCGCTTCTTCTCCAAGTTGTATCCATAGCTCTGGGTTATTGTCCCCGCCGGTCATGCCCTGTCCCATTACAGGTCGTCGGGACGTGTTCTCTGCCCTCCTCATGGCTTTCGTTCCCAGAATTCACTCCTGTAAAAGAAAACAATTCAAGAGTAATAATGGAATGATCATCTATTAACTGATTTACTACAGGGTCCCTTCATTATTGTCTTGCCTAGAGGCCACAGTGCTGTATCTGGGCTCTGATACCATATGTCACAACCCTCTATTCTTAAAATCATATAAATAAATAAAAAATTATTATACCCCTGATCTTACCCAACATCGGATCAAAGGCTTACGATATCATGGAGACATGCTTTGTTATATAGCGTTGATATATTTAATACATAACTCAAGCGTTGATATATATTATACATAACTACAAGCGTTGATATATTTAATACATAACTCACAAATACAATGATACATAATGGTAATGTTAACATTCCACAACAATAATCAACCTTCCCGATTCATCGTAGAATTAACCAACATATGACACCTGTGTCACGGTACAGTCATCCACTTGCCGGTAGTTGAAGCATTTATGGTAACAGCGTGGCTACCACTTCCTCGGGATTGTCATTACAATGGACGGCCTTGATCGCTCTCAACGATCGGACGGTGGAGAGCTTCAGGGTTTTGGCGGCATTGCTTTTAGGGTTGGTGAACGAAGGTTTCGGGTCATTTGTCATTGTTTGGGTCGCCGAGAGCGGCTCCCAGCTTTGTTCTGCCATAGTTCTTTCAGTCCGGTCTCCGTCACTGTTAGCTCTACAGTCCTCGATCTGCTGCAGACGACGAGCTCTCTGTTGGTGTCTTGTTTCGACGCATCCTCGGCTGGTATGTAACCCTCGCTGCGTTTTCTCAGAAAACTATCTTTCTATGCGTTTATATGAATGAATAATCCATTGTTATTCACTGGCAGGTTCCTGTGTTTTGCGTGAGGACGGTAGCCGCGATGATGGCACAGGGGTTTGCCCCCACTTCGCTGACCAGGTAAGCATACTAGCTCACGGTCTCCTGTTTTCAGCTATTACAATAATTGCCACCTTATGCTACTCTTTTTCCTGCCAGGTCTATTGTTAAATCTGCTATTTGAAGGCGAATCACAGTTGTCTTCTTTTGCACTTGGTTTACTCGGATTACGATGAATAGATACAGCTTCTAGGGTTTAGGATGTTCTGAGCTTAAGACTCGAGCCGAGTTATTTTTGTACAATTCTATGTCTGTTTAACTTATTTGGTCCTCTGTCAATTTGCATGTAATGATTCAGTCACTGTAATTACAGTTTGACTCGCATTATGACTTTTCGGGTTTTTCCCGACTTGGTCGGTACCAAATGGGATTTCCCTGTTCTCATCATTTGATAATATATGTGTTCCATGATTTAAGTGACCGGGTTTTGCCTCTGTATTTTGCTGAATGTCAATGATAGTATTATTTTGGTCGGTTATTTCACCCGTATGGTTTTTTTGTTATGATTATTATAGACTTGCTCTTATTTGGCCGTCGGCTTGCTCATGATTTCATGATGTTATAGTTGGGTTTGTACTTAAAATACTCGTTTGATAATTCCTCTCTTGCGGTTAGCTCATTATACCATGAACCCGATGTTTTACGCATTTCTCCTGTGTAATGATTTGGGTTTTTGAGGAAAAAGGCCGGTTGACCCAGAAAGGGTAATGTTATGTACATTCTGTCGTTTATTCATATGATGACTGTAATTGCATGATTCTGATTCCGGCTATTTAGTTTAAATTTCTTTCCTTTTTCTTAGCAAGTAAATCTCTGAATATTTATTACAGTAAATAGGTTTTTGGCAATGAGGTCTCGGCATCTTTCTGGGGCTTACCGCCACCAGGTGGTGTCCACCTGTGCGCATTGCTCGGACCGAAACTCATCCACTATTGAGGTCATATGTTTACACTATGTTATGACTCTGTTCTTTACGTATTACTAAGGGTTTACCTGAACGGTTAGCAAGACTATCGCTATCAGAAAATGCCCATTAATTGTTGATAATACTTGCGCGAATTGTAACATTTGACAATTCTTTGGTTTATATATTGCTATTGTTTACGTTCACCACTTACAGTCTTCCGCCTGGTAATATGAGGGTTTCTATTCGGGTTTACCCGACAGTTAACCGTTTCAATTATATTGATACTCTGTCTCTAAATACAGAGATGGGTTATTCACTTCCTTGCTGTATATTAAATACTTTCAGATGCTGTATATTAAATACTTTCAGATAAACTTTGTTCTGATAATTTCTACATCCTGTCACTGTTCTTTTCATGAATCCACTGTCTGCATGATTGTTATTTAGACCTGTCTTTTATATAGAATGCTGTACAGGAATTAAATCTATCCAATCTTCAGTTATCTATCTTTCTTGTTTTGATTCATATTAGTATAAAGACAGGGTATACTGTACAGGTTCTATTTAGACTTTCATACTGGTCTCTTTCTTTCTTTTTAGATATCGTATCTACAAAATGACCCAAATGATAGTATTACCTTTAGTAAAATCAGGTACTATTTCACATTATAATCATGGTTAAAATATTCATAAACAAACTACTACTACTGTCACCGATATCTAATCTTCAGGTCTTATAAATCAAAATACTTACCTGTATCTCTGTTGCTTCTCTTCACCCTTCTACCACCCGTGGAAGGCTATTTGATGCTTGATATCCTCCCAGCCACGAGACCAGTCGTCTGTACTGCGTCTCTCCCCCAAGCAATCCCTTGCTGGCCACAGCCTCTGCAATGGGAGGCACAATTGTGCCTGCGCTATCTGGTCCTCACCAGACGTAGCACCATCTTTCTTTTGCTCACTGCCCTCTTTTCCTTGTTTTTCCTGTTTGTTCAAAAAAAACAACCCAGGTCTTTTCTCCTTTCTCCTTTTCTAAGGAGAAGAGAAACAGTTAGGATTTTTCCCTAATGTACTCGCAACTGTTTTTCCTTTTTCCTCATGCATAAGGAGAGAAAATAACTTTTCTCATGAAATTAACATGCACACATAATTATGCATTTCATATTATTTAATTTTAAACATATAATATTTCAATCACTTCAAGAAGATAGTAATTTCTGTTTCATCTTTAACCACAGGGTAAATAAGTAATTTATTTACGTAAAATATTTGGTCATTACAATCCCTCTCAGCATTGTGGGCTAAGATGGATTTATCAAATCTCTCTTCACTTTAAAAGAGGTTTGTATTTCAAGAGATTTGATCCCTTTGGACACTTGATAGATCGTGGGTTAAGATGGATCTAAGTTGGTTACCTGAAATTCTTTGATATTGTTGCTAGTTGTTGCTTATCATGGATTTGACTCTCTTTAATTCCCTTGGAGTGAAGCTCAACAATTTACCATTTTACCATCCACGAAATATAAGAAAGTACTCTGAAATTTCTTACACTTTCCTTTCATTCCAAACAAAAAATAAAAAATTTATTAAAAAAAAATATACAAACAAAAGTGTGTGAATTAAATTTATTTATATATATATATATATAAGAGAATATACCAACACAAGCTTGTGAATGGTACAATAGTTGATTTATATTAGATTTAATTTTGAATAAATTAGAAATTAAGAGTAAAAACAAACTGCGAAATATAAAAAATTATTTCCCAAAACATAATTTAAATTTAGATTTTAAATTTTTGTGATCTATAAATTATGTTTCGGATTAATCACATCATTGAATTTTAGTGAATAATAATTCACTTTTATTATGAAGATAAACTACATTAATTAATAAATTTTAGTGAATAATAATTCACCTTTATTATAAAGATAAACTACATTAATTAATTTAAAACTTCGATCAAAATTTAATAACCTGATTAATACAATCCCTTAATATAAAAACTCTTAAAAATATCATTATCGTTATTCCATTGAACACGTAAACTAACCCGACCAAAATTCAAACATATTTATAATAATAATAGACAACAAAATCACACATACATACGTGTAACGTATCTAGACGTATATGCATATGGACGCGTTGAATTTGAAGTGTTTGAAGCAATGTAGGCTACCAAACCTGTCTGTTTTAATTATTTATTTACAAATATCTCACGAAAGTGGTAGGAAAAGAGGTTGAGCTCCTTCCCCTCTCATTCTCCCAGCCGCCCCAGTATTCAAAAAGTTAACAGAAGGGGTGAGGTAGGCAAACAAAGAAAGGTTAAAAGCTGAGTGCTGTCGTGGGAGGCGGGGAAGACGCGTGGGACCTTTCAGTTTTTAACACTATTTCATCAAAAACATCAAATGTCAATGCATCGTCTTCAATTATTTTCCAATTGTCACTGTTGGTTTACCATTACATCACACCAAACAGGGAATTGGAATGGCAATTGCTGAGCACTTGTCCTCTTTCCACATAATTTCTTGAAAAATAATCATGAGGGCCAGGAAATTACCTTGAGTCAATCTCATGGAGATTGAAAATTAAATTTGAGTTTACTTTTGCTTGCATGTGCTTGTGGATCTGGAAAGCCGAGGTGGGTCAACCAGGAAGCATGCCAAGTCAGTCAAATATTGCAGGAAAACTGTGTTGAATTTGCAGCAAAGGTCGGAGAGCCTGCTTTCATTTGCCAACGAGGAAGGGCAAGGAAGATTCTCATATACAAACATCATCAGTTCATTAAAAAAAATTGCAAGCGAGATGAACTAGCGTGGCGCCTTCTCCTACATGCGTTGTATCCAGCTTGGATTTCTAGTTAATGCATTAAAGGACATGGCAATGAATGTAGGGGTTCATGACACGAGAACAAGCAGAATGGCGGCTCACTCGGTTTTACACGACGTCATCATACAAGTCACCTGGAGGTTGATTGATTTTTCTCCAAGAGAGTGCGAAGTATTTCTCCGAGAGAGTGCGAAGTAATTGCGTGGACGATCATGAGCTCTGCCAACAGAATTAGACAGTCGCTTTAATTATTCCGCCGACTATATGGTCTCACAACTTGGTACGGTGCATGACATGATCTGCAACACTCTTACACGTGGTGGCCACGTTGGTGATCTTTGTCATATTTTGTTTAGTTTTGCACTAAGTGATAAGATGAGTTGGGGATCTTTTGTTATATTTTGTTTCATTTTTGAAGAAGGAATAAAATAATTTAACTATCTAAATCATATTTTGTTTCTTTTTAGATCATGAGTCAAGGGCAAGGAAGGGCTAGCTACCTCCTCATAACTAGAAGGCTCAGAGTCAACAATGCTTGTTACCAATTCCATGTAACTACATAACCGTTCATGTGGTTTACTCTCTCTAACTGTTCTCTTTGGCCCAACAACTAATGTGGCCTCGCACAAGGTATCTTGAAGCCACTTGGGCTTCCTCTTCCCTGAGCATACTTCTCCCATCAGAGTGAAAGAATCATCATCATCATCATAAGCTTGAACTCTTGAAGCCCTACCAATTGACCTTATGCTTGAATCTGTGTTGGTAGATGTTGAAGGATTGTGCGAACTGTCCATTAGTGGACTACCCTGTGAACTGCTCTACAGACTGCCCTGCATGCTACCCGAAGAACCACCCACACTGACTCTGGATGCTCTAACTCCCGTGACCTCTTGAAATCTCTCTCCTCCTCGAACTTCACATCCCATCGAACAACCACTTTCCTCTGCACAGGAATATAAATCTGATAAGTTTTTGAGGTCTCGCTATAACCCACAAATATGCCCTTGTCTACAGTGGGATCTAGCTTGGTCATGTTCTCCTTGGGGACATAGGAATATGTAAGGCACCCAAATATATGAAAGCGCCCAACATCAGGCACTTTTGGAGTCACATTCCCCAAGGCACGATGTGGACACCTGTTCTGCAAGTACACAACAGTGTTGCAGGCCACTGCCCATAAAAATAAAGGTAACCCCTGATCATGAAGCATGGCTTTGGCAGCCCCTGCAATGGATCTGTTCTTTCTCTCTGCAAACCCATTCTGCTGGGGGTAGTGAGGAACTGTGAACTCCCTTCTAATTCCTACCTCAGCACAAAAATCAACAAACTCACCAAGGGTATACTCCCCTCCATTATCCGACCTGAGGACCTTGATCTTCCTACCTGTCTGGGTCTCCACAAGAGCTTTGAACTCTTGAAACCGCTTGAAGACCTCACTCTTGGCCTTCAAGAAATAAATCCAGGTCTTCCCGGAGTGGTCATCAATGAATAAAACATAGTACTCATAGCCACTCAAGGATACATGAGACATTCGACCACTCACATTGGTATGAATCAAGTCAAGGATCCCGGTCACTCTATTATCACTGTTGGGAAAAGGGGATCTAGCAAACTTCCCCATAGCACATCCTCTGCATACATCAAGTGATCAAAACTGAAATCTAGCACACCAGTGGTGATCTCCTGCAATGTACTCAAGGCCCCATGATACATGTGCCCCATCTTGCAGTGCCAAATCTCACACAACTCTAACCTGCTAGATATGTTGTTAGTCCTATCTCGGTGCTGCTACTCAATGCCATTAGGGGCTGGAATGAGAACATGTACACCTTGGCATGGCGCACACCAATCTCTCTAGCTAAAGAAGCTAGAGTTCCCCTAGGATATATAAGCACCTACCCTCTCCTGAACAACACATCATACCCTCTATCCTCAAGTTCTGAGATGGATATTAGGTTCTTCTTCATTCCATGCACATATAGAACATCTGACACTTCCAAGGGAGGTTTGGGTCCCCTATCAAATGTCAATGTCCCCACACTCACTGCTCTAACAATGCTGTCATCACAAAGTACTACCTCCATATCAGTATCACCCTCTAAAAGCTCTGAGAAGTACTCTCTGACTCCTGTCATGTGTCGGGAAGCGTTGCTATCAACATACCTAATGCTAGAAGATGCTCTACTAGTAGCGGGGAATGCACACTCCCTCTAAACCTATATGGGAGATGATACTACACTAGTGGCCTCACAAGCTATGAACCCAAACTCCCGATAAAATCTCTCTGAGAAGCTCTCTATCTCTACAAAAGTTGCCATGGGTTTGTCTTTCCGTTTCTTGTTCTTCTTCTCCGGACACACAACAACATAGTGTCCCAATTTTTAACAATTCCAACATTTGACTTTGAAATAGTCTATCTCCTTATTCTGTTGCTTGTCTTTACCTTTGCCTTTGCTTCCATTGTTGGAAGCTTGTTTCTTTGCTATGCCCTTCTTGCCTCTTGCTAACAATGCCACATTGTCATCCTCCTCCACTTGTTTGGCTACCCCAAGATGGTTCTTTCTGATCTCATTATGAATGCAATCACTCCACAACCTCTCCCAATCAGGAATTTTTCCTCATGCAACAATGCTATCCACAAAATTCTCCCAAGTCTTAGGAAGACCATTCAAAGAAATCCTCACCAACTCAGTGGGTGAAATGATCTCACCTACGGCTTCCAACTCATCTCTCACTGAAGTGATCTTTATGAGATATGTTGTAGCACTGTCAGCCTTAGCCATTTTAATGGCCTTCTGTTTCTCCTTTAGGACCATTTTTCTGTTTTCATTTGAGCTCTGGTAAACACTGGTCAAGGCTGTCCACATCTCATGTGCATAAGCCCTTCCTCTCACATGAGGAATGACATGGTCTTTGATTCCTTCCAGAATCAATATTTTTTCCTTAGCATTATTTTTGTTGTACTTTGCCAACTATACAAGGTCAGCAGGTACTACTACTGGGTTCTGTGTGGTATTTACCATAATGCTCGAGACTTCTGCTTCCTCAAAGATGCTCTGAATTCTCTCATTCCATGCACTGTAGTTGTTCTGCCCATCCAACCTGTCTTCAACTCTCAAATCCAAAGACATGTTTCACTGTCCTACCAAACTAAAATTTTCAAATCTGTGGTAAAGGCTTCTGTTTTTTGTGTAAAAGTCAGCTTGCTGTAATTTTCACTTTGTTGTCCCATGCTGCACTTTTCAGCCAACCAAGCTCTGATACCATGAAGAAATTTCAAGCCCCACTCCGGTTATCAATTTTCCTTATCACTCCGTGCATTTAGTTTTAAATCCAAGCATGATAAAAATTATAAAATCTGGAAATGACAATAATTTTCAGAAAACACAAATTTATAGATTTCACAACTACTAAAATTGCAGAAATAAAACATAGCAAAATTATGACAACCACACACAGAAAATAACACAGTGATTTTTGGTCAATGTGACCCTGGAAAAATCCCCTATAACTCTTGGGGAAAACCAGTTTGAGAGCTCTTCTTTATTTCTGAAAATGTTTTTACAGAGAAACTGAAATACACAGTGAAAATTCCAGCAACCACAAATTAAAACTTATCTCAATTCCGTGGTTGAACTCTACCTTGAAAATCGTGCTAATCAGCAAACGACCAGAACAGAAATTTTTAAAGCAATAAAAACAACAATAAATGTTGTATGGCCAGCCTCGAAAAATGTGCATGAAACTTGTTGTCCTTCTTCCTCGGATTTTGTGTCTTTCTCCTGCTATACGATTTTTCCTTGGGATGCATACCAATAAATGTTGCTGCCCATATTTATCGAAATGTCTTCTTGCTACTCTCTTTCACTTCCTCACTGCTCAGAAATTTTCTCCTTGTTCTCTCTTCTCTTTCCCTCAAATTCTCATGAAAGAATGAATTGATATTTTCCTTTTCTCTTCTCCTTTTATTCTCTAAATGACCTTTTGGGTTACCCTAATTTCTAATGGTTGAGATTCATTTAGATCTAGGAATGAGAATAAATGTGCATTTAATTCTCACTTTCTATTTTTTTAACTCATCCACTTAAATAAAGACCCACTTAACCTTTTATTTCCAAAGCCACTTTTTCACTTTCTAATTCTTCATTCACTTTAATAAAGTTACCTTTAAATTAGAATGTAATTTTACCACTTATAAAGTCACTTTAGGAGAAAAGTAAAAAATAAATTTGGAAACTTTTCCCTAGGCCAAAGATCAAAGCCTTAGGGAACCACTTGTCCTCTGGTACCCAAATTTTAACATTTCTTGCAGAAGCTCTTCAAGAGGGTAGATCTGATGTATCTTTCCTATTGGCAAGTAATAGACATACTATAAGCCAACAGCGAAAGAGAGAGGGTAGCTAGACGCAACTAAACCAGTCAAAACCACCATTCCAAATGGAAAAAGGGTTTCTTTAAGTTCTCAACCGAGTTGTCTCCCTTACATGTTGATAAGGTCATTTTGGACCATCAACGCAACCCTCACTCCTTAGCTCCTACAACTCTTCAAATTATAAAATATAATAATAAGTTAAATTAAATTATATATTAAAATTGTGCGCTTTACATAATTATTTTTTATATTAACTTTATAAATTTCATTTTTACCAATTCAATAATTACTATTTTAAATTATAAACTATAATTAACTTTTATATAAATTATAACTATATATATATAATCAAGAATTTCCATTACTTCAAAAGATTACCTTGTTTCATGGTTTCTTTCAAAAACTTGTTGGCCTCACTCTTACTATATTTCTTGGCCAACATGTGCATGCCCAAGTACATGATATATTGCCAAAGAGACCAACAATCTACAAACATTGATCGACAACCATTACTAAAATACGAACAACACAGAAAGACAACCGACACACATTAGTTATCATCAGAATTTACCAGGACAAGATGTTCTAGAGCTAAGCCTAAAGGAGATGAGGGTTCGAACTCACAATGGATGTGACCCTCGATGTGAGCAATCTTGGTTTCCAACTGGTCCAACTGCTCCTAAGTGCACCTCTGCCCTTTCTAAAGACTCGCCAATTTGTCATATGTTTCCCACAAATTCCATTGCATGTGGTTCATGAAGTCAAGGATGTCATTATGGTCATCTTGCGCGTGCCCCGTTAAGCTGGACCAACACATTGTGAAATTGTTGAAGTATTTAAACATTGTCATCCTGAGAGGGAGAATTACCAACTAGCGGAAGGAAGTAGGGAAGTGGTGGATCCATCGTCTCGCCTTATCCATGTTCCTGTGGCAACTGGTGACGTTAGACTCTTCTCATCTTTAACCCATGACTCCTCCTTCTTTTTGGCGAGTTCAAATTATTCCTTTCCCTAGGGTCCTCTTGAGCCCAAAGAGTCCCTTCATTGAAACACCCTTGACCCTAGCTATGTGGTCGAGTGTATGCCTACGAATAGGAGAGTGTGCCATCTTCCCACAATCCCCACCCCACATTGTGCAGGCGACCCACATTTTTCCTAACCACTGTAAGGATATACACAATAGGAATTATATCCACAACCTTGTACCCATATGCCACTTCAAATGTAAATAAGATAAGTCCCCCATACCACTTCACACTGAAAACATAAGGTGTTAGGGTTGATGACACCCTGAAGTTGATTGAGCCTTCAACCTTTTTCCCATGCTTAGTAGTCGGTCGCCCTACAGTGGGTTTAAAAATATTCCATAGCCATGCAAGACAATGATACGTCCCCAATTCTTTCAGTGAGGGAACGATAAGACGCCCTCTTTCAAACCATGTTGCTAAAACACCACACCCAACTATCCAAAGATGACACATAATCAAAACAACTAAAGAATAAAAATAAACAAAACTAGGGTATTTGCCCTTATTGTGAATTACCCATAGAATCTCCACAAATGGCTCCCAAGCGATGAGATTAACGATGTAGTTTGGGGAATCCATAGAGATTCCCCTATCGTCCCTTGTCTTACTTCCTTCCTCATTGCACCAAATATCTTGCTTACATGGGTTTATAAGATCAAATTCATCACAAAGTCCCTTGTCCTTTGCTACACTCTCACTCGAGCTCTGCATTGTGAAGAACAACTCAGTGAATGACTCCAAAACAATCTCATCCAACATTCTTACACATAAATTCCACTAGGTACTCAACTTTCATCATCTAAACGACCATCCAAATATAGAAGGCACAACCATTATAATTATTATGAATACAACTAATTTACAATACATATCGATTAGACTCCACATAAATTAAAACATGTGTTCCACTCACCAAACAACCCCTACCCAACTCAAGTGTGAAACCACATAAATTAAAGCATGTGTTCCACTCACCAAACAACCCCTACCCAACTGTGAGACTTAGTATGGAGAGCCCTCACCACGTTTTTCAATATCTCATAGTCTATCACCCCACCCCATTGAGATATTAAAACTAAATATCTTAAAAACAATATAATACATCCATTATACAAAAATCAATTATTAGACATTTAAATTATAATCCTTTAACAAAATCAAATTGTATAAACAACTTCCTATAAAATTACAATATTCCCATTTTGTAAATGTCTCAACAATAAAGTAATGTAACATGACCAATCAAGAAAATTTGATAGGATAGGACTCATTGTGCCTTTACAAAATTAAAAATAAATAACACAGATTCAATAATTAATGTGTGGTTGAATTATCAATAACCATATCTTGTTTTTGCTTGTTCCCATATTTAGCCATATTTTCCTTTTGGTGGTTTTCACAATTCATAAAACTTTTATAACAATCTCAATCACCTTTTAAGTACATGATAAAGGTGAAACCCTTTCATACGGTAAAGGCCAAACTTTACAAAACGTTAGTGTATTGTTTTGGTTTGAGATTTAGTTATGGTTTTGTTTTTTATTAAGCTATTTTATTTATAAAAAAATAAATTTTGTATAAATATAAATTAAATATTACGATTAATATAAAATAAATTTTAATAATGAAAAATAAAATTATAATTTATTTTATTTTTATTTATGATTTTTTTGTTTTTATATAGGTATTTTTATTTATGACTTTTTGTTTTTTATATAGGTATTTGTATTATAAGTTTAATATTTTTATTTATTTATTTTCTCATCTTAAATTTATTTTTTTTAATTGCTTTGTTTTTAAATTTTAGTTTATTTAATTATTATTTTTTATAAGATTTTCACGTCTTGATTCCTTTATATATATATATATTATATTATATATATATTTAATTTTGTGACTTATTTTGGTTACTTAAATTGGTTTGTTTCTCATTAATGTTTTCGTTCTTTCTTATATAATATATGTATCTGTATATGTAAATTATTATTACTATTATTTTTAATAATTATCATAAATTATAATTTTATTATTCTTAAAGTAATATTATTTGATCTTAATAATCAGTATTAAAGTATTATTTTTCATAAACTAGCTGTAATTTCTTTTTAATAGTAATAATAATAAAATCCTATTTTTTATTGCTTTCTTTTAATTTTAGTGTCCTTCAATTATTATTTTTGTTATAGGATCTTGACTTATTAATCATAGCCTTATTTATTAATTTATATTAATTAATTTTTCTGACTTTGTTCCTTGTATTTGGTTGACTTAGATTGTTTGATCTTATTATCGTGTACGCTTTTAGATTTTTTTAATTAATATTAATTAATATATTATTATTTAGCTTAACTTATAATATTATTATTCTTAAATTAACTGTTATATAGTAGTGACAAGAATATTATTTTATCTTAATAGTCCATTATTAAAATATTAATTTTCATAAACTAGTAGGATCTTTTGGTCTCTAGATCGTCCTCTAGTTAAGTTTGTGCCATGATCCACATCTTCATCTGGTCTATGATGAACCATAAAAAGTCCGCAAAATTTTCTCCTATGTAATTTTTACCGAAAAACTCTTTTTAATCATAATTTTTTTAAT